>OZ012740.1:422023810-422271310 GCA_963859935.3 Lathyrus sativus
TTTCAGACCTGAATTTCGGCCACCTCGCCGGAGAAGACGACCGGAGCTAGGGCTCCGACGTCTGGTCCAAACTCAGGTGAGGCTGAGTTGTCCTTGTTTGATTTATTGACCAGGCTTGATGGACGATTATGATTTGTTTGGCTGTGCATGCGTGGAGATTGACCAGCCACGTCAATTAATGATACACATCGTTTTGGCCTTTAAACTGAGCTGCCTTGGTTTGGGCCAGACATGCTATGCACACCCTCTTTCTGATTGAGCCCAGTGTTTTCAACGTGGTTATTTGGTATTTGCACCATTTGTGGTTTTTTCTTTTATTTTATTTTTATTTGATTTCTGTTTTGATTTTAATCAATTAAATATAGTTCCAATCATTTAAAAATTCCACAAAAAATGTTTTCTGACACTTTAATGTGTTAATTAATTTTCTCAAAATTTTAGTTTCATTTTTATTTTAATTTTCAATTAAAATGAAATTAAATGATTGGAAAGGTTTTTAAATGATTTTTCACTTGTTCCTATTTGTTTCATACTTGATTCTTGACTAATGGATACCTCCAATGAGTGATACTTTTTCCTCATTCGAGTGATGAGTTGAGGGGTCTTAGAGGATGGTTTTGGCCCTGGTTTGATTTATTTTTGATTGACTTTCAAGTCCATTTGTTTGACCCTCGACAATCCTCCTTCAAAATGGTGCACCCTTGTGAATCAACTCCTTTGGTGATGTTTTGAATGGACTTTGGTTGAGTTGTTTTGGCCCTGATTGCTAACATCCTTATGTGCTTTTGGTATTTTATTTGGATTTATTTGAACTATTTTCCTATTTTTGGCCCCTGGTTGCCAACATCCTTATATTTTTGGTGTACCTTGCAAATTAAGCTACTCCTAAGGATGGTTCACATACACACTTGACCTAGTTTTGAGGGGAAATGACCCTTTTGGATCCCATATGCTCCCAACTCTTGTTGGTTCACATTCCTAACATGTTGAAGTGATTGGTTGCCAATTTTTAGGTCATAAACTTGTTTGGTTCATGTTATAAGTTGCATTTGTTTAAGGCTTTCCATTTGGTGTTGAATGTTGAAAGTGTATAGAGCTTAGGTTATTTACCATGCCTTATCTTGCAATTTGCTTTGGCTTGCTTTCTTCTTTGGATTGCCTATCCTCTTCTCTTGTTCTCACTTCTGTCCTAGGACCTTGGGGACTCATCCAAGTTGATTTGGTGCCTCTTGGTTGCACTTTGAGTGTGACTTAGATGAGAGGCCATTTTGAGAACTTCTTTTGTTTTTTTTCTTGCATGATCATGGTGATGCCTTTGGTTGAGTTTCATTTTCTATTGCTTGCTGCCCAAGCCTTATCTCCCATCCTCATATTGATCATGTCTTCTCTTTTTGCTTGTTTGCTTTGCCTTGGTTAGTGATTGATGTACAAGTGGTTGTAGGAATTCTATTTCTCCCACTTCATCTCACCTTTGGCTTGTACTTGTTTAAGTTCTTTGGTTTGCACTTCTTCTTTGTTTTGCATCTCTTGCTTGCATTCTTGAGGTTGAGATGTGCTTGTGGTGGCTACTTCCCCACACTTTGTTCCTCCCTCTTCATCTTTGCTTTGCATTGCATGTTTGCATCTTCTTTTTTTCTTTCACTTATGCTTTCTTCTTCTTGTTTTCTTTGCCATGTTCCCTTAGGATCTATAATCTCTCTTGTTCAAGATGGATTATGATAGACATTAGGTTTGAACCGTGCATGATAACATTAGGGTAGCTTTCCCTTTTCATCCCAATCATAGGTGTACTTTTCATGAGAACATTAGGTAGAGTTTAGTCTCCCTTTAGAGTTGTGTATCTCTCTTCTCATCTTCAAACTTCTTCAAGTCACATAATAAAGATAATGAGTGTTGTATGCTACGAGCCTTAAGAATTTGGGAAATGATGATTGGGTGCCTCCTCTCAATTGTCTAGAGTGTTTAGCGTATGTCCTTTGGACGATATGCGACGCATTCGCTCTGAAGTCATAGTCTTTAGTGCAACATGAATTACAAACACAATTCAATTCACTTCTTCATAAAAGACTTTGAAAACAAACATCAAATATTTTTTATCCTTCGAGATTAATGGAAACTTTTTCATAAGGTGAATTTTGTTAACTCTTGGTTCTACCCCAAACAGGTAACACCTAAGTCTCCAATGGTCGAGCTGCATACACCTAACTGCTAGAACT
Organism: Lathyrus sativus; assembly: GCA_963859935.3. Classification (NCBI taxonomy): domain Eukaryota; kingdom Viridiplantae; phylum Streptophyta; class Magnoliopsida; order Fabales; family Fabaceae; genus Lathyrus; species Lathyrus sativus. Next base: position 422,026,027 of record OZ012740.1, read on the forward strand.
AAGGTTTAACCCAACTCGGGTAAAACAATTGAACCAACCTGTGGTCCGGTTAGCCTGAACTACGTTTGCTCTGATTTCTCATACCAGACGAGGATACGTAGGCACAAGATGGCGGTGTCTTGGCGAGCAACCTTCCCCATCTTTCACCCATAGTTTTCTGAACTACGTTGACTCTAACTTTCCCATTACACGAGGGAGTACGTAGGCATAGACCGGCGATGCTCTATCGAGTCTCTTTATTTTCTTTTGTCCCTGTGGCCTGTAGCTTAGATAGATGAACACCATTTTAGATAGACAGCAAGCGTGGATCCCGTCGAGTACGACGGACGTGAGGGGTGTTAATACCTTTCCCTTGCGTAACCGACTCATGAACCCAAGATTTGGTTGCGATGACCTGTCTTCTCCCTCTTTCGTAGGTTTTCTATGATCGTTTCCTTTCCCTCTTTTGGGATAAATAACGAACGGTGGTGACTCTCCTGTCTTTGTCGGTCTCTCTTCGCAGTGATGCGACAGCTGGCGACTCTGCTGGGGACTCTCTACCGATCCCCTATGCGAGTCAATCCTAGCACTTGTGTGTTTATCTCTGGTGTGTATATATGTGTTGTACTTTATCTGCATTTGCATTTTACTTTTCAACATTGTATATTATCACTTGTGCTATGATGTTGGGGGAGAATGTTCCACTGTGAGATAAGCCAAACCCAGGCTTGAGTACAACCATAGAATTAGAAGCGAAAAGTAGTGGTGAACCTGTATGTTTGGCATGCACTAGTTCCCACGAAATCTGCGCTCAGACGAGATTCTCTTTGATGAATTCCTTTCCAGTCCGTTTTGGACAGTTGAGAGGTTGTTGGATCTGAGGATTGTCGACTCTGGGGATCGATCATTTGGGAGTCAGCTAAGTGAGGCCGCTTCATTAGACTATGATGCCAAACCGGAAACGGTGAACGTATCATCGTTTCTCGAAAGTCTGTCACGCTGATGACCGCATAGGATGTCGAACCTTTATCAGAGATAGGTCCATACCTGTGAGTGGGTGGGTTATGCAGGAAACCTTGACCTTCAACCTACCCGATTCTTGTCAGTGTGAATCTGTGACTTTGATACATAGGGTCCTTATGATGGTGTTATGTTCTTGCCAGAGCAAAACGCTGGTTCTTCTCAATCAACAACACAGCAACCTTGATCCCCTGTTGCATTTGCATTTGCGTTTTTCATTTGCATGTTAACATTGACATGTATCTATGTTGCAGGTGCATATTTTCCCTTCGGTTCTAGTGATCTTGTTCCTTTGCTGATATGGAGCCTAGCTTGAAGAAGACAGTGGTTTGTAAGTTCCCTACTCCGGATATTAGATCTTTACTTAGTTTGATTTTTGTGGCTGACAGGAAGGTGATAGAAGATTTCAAGAAATCATATGGGAATATTTTGAGTTTTGTCTGCAATCCCTCAGTATATGAGTTGGGTGGTCTCCATACTCTGCTGCAGTTCTATGATTCCCAGTTAAGGTGTTTTACTTTTCCAGGATATGTGTTACTGCCCACTCTAGAGGAGTTCTCTGTGCTACTTGGAGTGCCTATCTTAGACCAGATGCCATTTTATCATACTAAGGATGAGCCTGATCTGGTTAAGCCTTCTGGTTCCCTTCATCTGGATGTTTCAGAGCTACAAGGGAATTTGGTCAAGAGAAATGGAATGCCTAGTTTTCCGTTACCTTTTCTGGTTGCTAGAGCTCGACACTTTGCAAAGGAGGGTTGTTGGGTTGTGTTTAATGCCATCCTGGCGTTGTGTATTTATGGTATCATGTTGTTTCCTAATATTCCAGATTTTGTGGATGTGGATGCCTTTCACATTTTTGCTTCAGGGAATCCTGTACCTACGCTTCTAGGCAACGTTTATCATACTGTGCATTACAAAAATGATAATCGGAGAGGGAAAAACGTGTCTTGTTGCGTGCCTTTACTGTACATGTGGTTTGTGAGTCACCTCCCCAAATTCGGTCCTTTTATTGAAATTACCGGTACCTCAGATTGGTCAGAGAGATTGATGGACTTGACTTCTAAGAATATCATTTGGTTTGATAGAGATCAGCTAGGTACAAAGATTATCTATAGTTGTGGTGGTTTTCCTAACGTCCCGTTGGTCGGAAGGAAAGGATGCATTAACTATAACCCATCCCTTTGAGTGAGGCAATTTGGGTACGCTTTGAAGGAACCTCCGAGAGAAGAGGAGATACAGGAATCTCTTTATCTCATGGGTTTGCTGGAGAATGATATCTTGGCTAGAGTTGAGAAAGCCTGGAACAAAATTCATCGCAAAGGGAAAGCTTCTTTGGGAAAGAGTAAAGTAGTGGTTAAAGAGACTTCTCAAGCTGGTGAGAAGGAATCCCTATTGAAGGAGGCGGAGGAGTTCATGCGCTTGATAAGAAAGAGTGATTATAAGATTGTTGATCATTTACAGCAGACTCCGTCCAAGATATCCATTTTGTCCTTGTTGTTGTGTTCGGAAGTGCACCGAAACGCTTTGTTGAGAATCCTGAATACAACTTATGTGCCACAGGAGATTTCCGTGAACCAACTCGAGGGAGTTGTGTCACATGTAAATGCAGGTAATGGGCTGGGATTTACGGGTTTGGACTTGACGCCCAAGGGGAGGAACCATAATTGTGTGCTGCACATATCTATTGAATGCCGAGGAGCCGTTCTGTCACACGTGCTTATTGATACAGGGTCATCCTTGAATGTGTTGTCGAAGAAATCACTTATGAAGTGAGATACCCATGGTATATTGTGTACGTCAAGTGACTTGGTAGGACAAGCTTTTGATGGGACTTGAAGGTCCGTGTTCGGGGAGTTGACTTTGCCAATTCAAGTTGGTCCTGAGGTGTTTGATGCAGTTGTTGCACCCTAAAAATTTGCTCAACCTTATTCACTTGGTTTATGTTTCAATATCATTAGCGTTTGCATATAGAGTCATGTACATAGCCTAACCATCTGCATAGCATAGCATAGCAAATCATCCAACAAGGGACCAAGCCCTATTCTCATCTCTATGAGCCTATCAAGAGGTTATCATTCAAATTCAATCTCATCCAAGTCATCAGAGAAGAAATGGAAGCCAAAGAAGTCCATGGGTCAAGTAAGCAATCTATCTCCTATCTGAGGGTGTCTGAGGATCATCAAAGAAATTGTGAGCTGTGGGCTGAGAATGGAGAGTATCTAAACATCATAGAGGACTTAGAAAGTCATTTGAAGAAGGAGGCAAGTCATTGATATGATCACAAGAATTGCAGTTGAAGACAGTCAACTAGGGTTCCATCTGGGTCAACCCTGGGTCAACTCTAGGTCAATTGATTGATTGAAAGGCATTAAGGTCTATTGGAGAGATGTGGGGTTCATCATTTGACATGAAGAATAAGGATATGGTGATGTGCTAAGAAGACATCAAGAGAAATCAAGGAGAAGAGGAGTTTCTAAATTAGGGTTTCTGTGTAAAATCCCCTGATTTAGGTCAAACTTCCAAGCAAGATAAGTCAAAATGAAATCTTCAAATGGATCCTTGGCCAACATGAAACTTGTAGAGGATCTCAATACCTTTAATTTGAGTGGTGGAAGGCATCAAGGATATTTATAGAACTCAAGTTATGGTCCTTACAAGTTACAGGTCATCTGAGGTATCTGAAACTTTGTCTGTGAAAGTTACTTGTCTTCCAAGCAACTTTTACCCCTCAAGGAGATTTCAAATGAATTTCTGGTCAACATAAGAATTGTTCCTAATTGTCTTAGCTTTCTATAATGGTATGACATGCCTTCATATGATTTGTGGAACTCTACTTATGGTCTTGGCAAGCAAAGGGTATTTTGGTCATCTGAGAATTACAGGTCATTTCAAGCCTATGCCCAAAACTCATACAAGGAAGCTTCAAATGGAAAACTTTACAACATCAAACTTGCTCCAAATGACATTTTGAGTCTAGAAAAGTGACCCTGAAAGATTGGAAAGACTCATAGCTCAAGGTTTCAAAATTGGTGGACTTAATGAATAAAAAATGACCTAAATTTGAGATTTTTCATAGTTTGGCCAAATGAGGTGAAATTATAGGTCATTTTGATTGGAAAAATCATTTTGAGAACATTGGAAAAAGTAGAATTTTGAGTTTGGTTCAAGAATTAGAAGTTATGCATGGTTACTTACAAGTGAAGTTACATAATCCAAATCCAAGGGAAAGTGTGCATGGGAAGTTTCTCCAAGGTTCTAGGAGTTTCTAATCTCATGTATATATTGAATTGAAGAGCTTCATGCCATGGTTGGTGAATCACTTTGCTCATAACACCAAGTTTCATACAATTATTCCAATTTGCAAGATCAATTCAAACTCTCTCAAATCTCTATCAATTTCCATTTTTCTTGATCTGATCTTCATCACCATCATTCATAGATCACAATTCACACAAGCATTTGGTTGATTTGAGGAGAACTCGTGCCATACAAGTGAATCATCCAAGAAGCAAGAACTTTTCAATCACAAGATCCAAGAGGCTTAGACAAGATTCATTGCATACAGAACTCAAGAGCAAGTTCACTGATCAGTTTCCCATCATTGCAAGCATTGGATCAAGAGGATTCCATAGCTGTTTTCATCATCACACCAGGTTGGTATCTTCATTCGAATTGCATGATTTAGTTAGAATTATAGGGAATTGTTGGCCTAGAATGGTTAAGATAGGTTAGATGATGGATTGTGCAAGGTTTGGAGAAGTTTTATGGAGGTTGTTAATGGTGTGTCAAAACTGTTAAGGCTTGTAACTCATGGTTCAATGCATGATAATCTTGGATCCATAGCTCAGATTGATCAGCATAAGGTATAGATTAGGTTAGGGTAAAGATTGGAGAGAATTGAGATGGTTGATGACAGGTGATCATGGTGGAACCAAGCTGTTACACTCATCGGGTTCGTTTCTTGGTTGAGTTTTAGAGGAAGTTATTGTTATGGCTGTGTAGAGGGAAGAATTTAGAGCAACTTTGCTTTTGGAATCGTTTGATTTCGTGGAAGAACAAGAGAGTACAGAGAGGTGTAAGCTCGTGCATGGGAGAAGAGAATTTCAGAAACCCTAGGGTTTCAAGGTTGAAGATAACCCCAGAGCCACACGATCTTGATATTGACTTTGACTGGGGACTAAATCCAATGGCTGCGATTTAACATGAAAGCGGAGGGAAATTCAAATGGTGCAACGCACCGTTTCATTAAAACCTCTCCAATGGGCTCAGATTTCATTGCTTTTCACACCCTCCCCAATCAGGCCCAATATGATTTGAACTAAGAGTTTCGCTATCTGCACCGTTTTCTCTTTTTTTTTAATTTTTGTTATTTTCTGAATGCATATGGGCCCAGACGCGCTTGCTATGCGCGCCCCCCAGTCCGGGCCCAGTTTGTCGTTTTAACTGATTTCAATTACTCCCTGCACCCCTTTCCATATTAATTCCATTTTATTTTCTTTCAAATTTTCATTTCTTTAAAAATTCATAAAAAATGGAAAAATGCATGATTTTAATTGATTCTTTTTGCATATTATTCATAATTTTGTTAAGAAAGTTATCACATAAAAAAATTAATATTTCATTTCATTTTTATATTTTTGGCATATTCTTCTTTTAAATAGGTGTAAATATTGTTTAGTTTGATGCATGAAATTGTTAATTTTAGTTTGAATAGATGCCTTAACATTTTTAATCCATTCTTTTTAGGTTGATTAGTTTAGACTTTTATCTTGTATATAAAATTTAGTTCATATTTTTAGGACTTAATTTTAGGTGATTTGTTTAGGTGTGAATAACATGATCAAAACTAGGGTTTAGGAGATAACCTAGGAGGATTAGTTCATTTCCCTTAGGAGTTAGAGATTGAATCTTTGGGGTATGGGATTATAGGGATTATGGGTAGTTAATAGACCCCTTAGAAAATATTAGGATCCCCCTACTGCTATTAGTATACTATCTATATTTGTTTGACTGGTGTGGTGTGCCCTCTCTGGGGATTATTATTTGTCTGTTTGGGGTATTGGGTTTGCTTGGGGATTGGGGAGAGATGAAGATTTGTGATGATGAAGCCATTTGAAGATGAGGAGATTCTTGCTGGCAGCTGTTGAGGAGTATAGGGTTTAGGAGCTAGGCAGAGCTCTAGAGTAGAAAGCTTGATTCACAAACATGGAAGGCCTTGTCTGCCTCCATCCTTTCTCTATGATTCAAAGTCTCTTTCAAATATCCACCTCCTTCCTTTGGAAGGATTAGTGAATGCATTTGAAAGATAGAACTTTTGAAAGAAACCTGTCAGTATACTGTTAACAGTTGATGAGCCACCCTTGGTAGGCAGTTTACTGTTTAACATTCATTTTATCTTGTTGACTGATATTCCTCTTGGAGTTTGAGCCTTGAAGAAAAGCCATTGCAGATGGAAGACTGATAATCCAAGACCTTGCTTGAAGGCTGTGGAGATGGAGATTGATGCTTGCCTGAAGCTTGTAGACAGATGATGATGACTTGAAGACGGGTGTTGATGCAGAGCTGCTGTGGCTGTTTCTTTTGCTGTTTATTTTTGATGTATTGATTGGTTTTCCCCAGCTGTATTGTTTGCTGTTTAACTTGTTGGGTTGAAAGTGAATCCTGTTCACTTTTGCCCATTGTTTTCTAGGTTCGAGGTTGAGTGGGACTCCCTTGCCTCGCTTGTATTGCTGCACCCATGCATTTTACTGCTTTATTGTATATATGCTATCGTTTCTGTTTCCGTTTATCCCTTAGGATCTCTGTTTCTCTCTGCGCAAGAGAGGAGCATGATAGACATTAGGTCTTAACCCATGCATGATAACATTAGGATAGTTTGATTCCCTTTGCAACCATAGGATAGAGTTCTGTCTCTTCTTTCTCAAAACAAACAGAAAAACACAATAAATATTTCAAACACAATAAAAGACACTTCTTCCGTAAAAGAATGTGAACTCATCAAAACGTCATTTTTTTGTCCGCTTGGACCGGTAATCAGAAAAACCCTTTTTCAGAAGGAATAAAAACAATCAAGACAGACTTGTGTCGTACGTGGCCTGAACTACGTTTGCTCTGATCTTTCATGCTGTATGAAAGTACGTAGGCATAGGATGCCGTATCCTAGCGAGCAACCTTCCCCTCCTTTCCCGTAGGTAGGCGAACTACGTTGACTCTGATTTCTCGTTTCAGACGGGAATACGTAGGCATAAAGTGTGATACTTTGCCGAGTCATTTTATTTTCTTTTAACCCCAAACCTGTAGAGTAGATAGAATAACAATCCGTACCAGAAAACAAGCGTGGATCCCGTCGAGTACGACGGACGTGAGGGGTGCTAATACCTTCCCCTTGCGTAACCGACTCCCGAATCCAGGATTTGGTTGCGATGACCATTCCTTTCCTGTCTTTGCGGTAGGTTTACTCTGAGCGTTTCCTTTCCCTCCTTTAGGATAAATAACGCACGGTGGCGACTCTTCTGTTCAGTCGGCGCCGATTTTCGCAGTAGCGACAACAGTGTTCTACATCATGGATATTCAGCCAGCCTATAGTTGTCTGCTGGGACATCCCTGGATACATTCGGCAGGCGTCGTAACGTCCACGTTGCGCCAAAAGTTGAAGTACATTGTGGGTGGCAGTGTCGTCATTGTTTGCGGGGAAGAAGATATAATGATTAGTCATTTATCTTCATTCAAGTATGTCGAAGTTGACGGCGAAATCCATGAGACTCTGTGTTAGGCCTTTGAAATTGTGCAAATCAAGGACAAAGTACCGACTGTGATCAAAGCGCCTGAAGTTGCCATGTCATTCTTCAAGGAAGCCCATGCAGTGGTGAAGGCTGGGGTATCACAAGGTTGGGGCCAAATGCTGAATATCCCCAATAAGCAAGACAAATTCGGATTGGGATACAACCCATCTTTCTCCCAGAGCACGCCGCGCTATAAGGGGCCTGTCAAGTTTACCAGTGGGGGTGTAATCTTCGAGCAGATTAATGCCATATCTGATGAAGACGGTGACAGTGACTGCGACATGGATGCATGAATTCGGCCATGTACTCTAGGATAAAGCCTAAACAACTGGTCTATCGAAGAAATCATCCAAGTGACGACAGAAGAGTAATGATTTGTTTTTATGATTATTGTATAGCCCTATGTTCTACTCGGAGCATAGCGGTATCTGTCTTCAGGGCCTAATTGTTTATGTTTGAACAATCTTTTTATCAATAAAAGGGCGTTTTTCTGCATTCAAATATTGTGATCTTTGTCTTTCCTGTTTTTATTTTTAACAATAAAATGGCAATGTGGTTTGTGCTTGTTTGCATATCATTTTAAGCATTAAATCATCATCATTACAGGTTTCAGATTGCAAATGACACTGCTCCAGAGCCGTCTATGACTCGCTTTGACTTTGATAACCCGATATTTCAAGCCGAAGAAGAGATTGATGAAGATGAAGACTTTCTAGAAGAGCTAGCCAGACTTTTGAAACAGGAAGAGAAAATCATTCTACCTCATCAGGAGGAAATCGAAGTCGTCAACCTGGGTACCGAGGAAGTCAGAAGAGATGTTAGGATAGGGGCTGCATTGCAGAGTGATACCAAGCAAAGATTGGTTGAAATGCTCCGAGAGTATAGTGATATCTTTGCTTGGTCATACGAAGACATGCTCGGTCTTGATACTGATATCGTGGTTCATCGTTTTCCGTTGCGTGAAGAGTGCCTTCCTGTTAAGCAAAAGCTCAGAAGGACCAGACCAGATATGGCTGTGAAAATCAAAGAAGAAGTCCAAAAGCAGTTGGACGCAGGATTTCTTGCTGTAACAACTTACCCTCCGTGGGTCGCTAACATCGTAGCTGTACCAAAGAAGGACGGTAAGGTGCGGATGTGTGTTGATTATAGAGATCTGAATAAAGCGAGCCCGGAGGATGATTTCCCGCTCCTCCACATTGACGTATTAGTTGATAATACTATGCAATATTCCGTGTTTTCCTTCATGGACGGTTTTTCTGGATATAATCAGATTAAGATGGCACCGGAGGATATGGAGAAAACAACGTTCATTACACCGTGGGGGACTTTCTGTTATAAGGTAATGCCTTTTGGGTTGAAAAATGCAGGGGTAACCTATCAGCAGGCAATGGTCACTTTGTTTCATGATATGATTCATTACGAGATTGAAGTATATGTTGATGACATGATAGCGAAGTCGCAAATGGAGGAGGAACATCTGGTAAACCTTCTGAAGTTGTTCGAAAGGCTAAGGAAATTCAGACTGGGGTTGAATCCGAATAAGTGCACTTTTGGTGTCAGGTAGGGAAAGTTGCTGGGGTTCATTGTTAGTGAAAAAGGAATTGAGGTCGATCCTGCAAAGATAAAAGCAATTGAAGATATTCCCGCGCCGAAAACAGAGAAAGAGGTTCATGGTTTCTTGGGTAGATTGAACTACATTGCTAGGTTCATATCTCATCTCACAGCCACGTGTGAACCCATGTTCAAATTGCTAAAGAAAGATCAGGCGGTTGTCTGGAACGAAAATTGCCAAAGGGCATTTGATAAAATAAAAGAATATTTATAGGACCCTCCGATACTGATACCTCTAGTAGCTGGAAGGCCATTGATTATGTACTTAACGGTTCTTGAGAACAACATGGGTTGTGTTCTCGGTCAGCATGACAAGATTGGAAGAAAAGAGCATGCAATATACTACCTGAGTGAAAAGTTCATAGACTGTGAGTCCAGGTACCCAATGTTGGCAAAAACTTGTTGCACACTCGCTTGGGCTGCCAAACGCCTAAGACAATATTTGCTAAATCATACAACCATGCCAATTTCGAAGGTGGATCCGATTAAATACGTCTTTGAGAAACAAGCACTTTCGGGGGGGATTTCCAGGTGGCAGATGGTTTTGACAGAGTATGATATCCAATATGTTTCCCAAAAAGCTATCAAGGGAAGTATTCTATCAGAATATCTTGCTGAACAGCCTATTGATGATTATCAACCTATGAAGTTTGAATTTCCCGATGAAGACATCATGTTCCTAAAGATGAAGGACTGCGATGAGCCATTACCCGATGAAGGTCCGGAGAAGGGTTCTCAACAGCAGATGATATTTGACGGTGCTTTTAACTCTTATGGTAGTGGAAATGGGGCAATTATCACGACGCCTCATGGTTCTCATATCCCCTTCACTGGCAGGTTACCGTTTCCTTGCACTAATAATGAAGTCGAATACGAAGCGTGCATGATGGGGTTGGAAGAAGCTATTGATTTGAGGATCAAGAATCTAGATGTATATGGCGATTCAGTGCTAGTTATCAATCAGATCAAGGGAGAATGGGAGACCCGGCAGCCTAATCTGATACCTTACATGAACTATGCAAGGAGGTTGTTACCTTTCTTTGACTGGTTAGAGTTCCACCACGTGCCTAGAGAAGAGAATCAGATGGCGGATGCCTTAGCCACTTTATCCTCAATGTATAAGGTGAACTATTGGAATGATGCTCCCAGAATAGTCATTTCTCGCCTTGATAGGCCGACATTCAAATTCGCCATTGAGGAAGCTTCCAATGGAAAACCGTGGTATTACGAAATCTAGAATTTCCTTAAGAACCAAGAATATCCGCCGGGGGCGTCGACCCGGGATAAGAAGACTTTGAGGTGGTTGGCTGGAAATTTTCATCTGAACTAGGATGGTGTACTCTACAGGAGAAATTATGACTTGGTGATGTTAAGATGCATGGACGAAAAATAAGCGAGTATGCTTATGGAAGAGGTCCACGAAGGCGCCTTTGGTACTCATGCCGGCAGACATGCCATGTCTCGGAAGCTGTTACGAGTAGGGTATTATTGGTTTACTATGGAGTCTGATTGCTTCAAGTGTGCAAAGAAATGCCATAAATGCCAAATTTATGCCGACAAGATTCATGTGCCGCCGAGTCCGTTGAACGTCATGGCATCGCCTTGTCCCTTTTCCATGTGGGGCATCAACATGATTGGCAAGATTGAGCCCACCGCGTCTAATGGACATTGTTTCATCCTGGTAGCCATTGATTACTTCACCAAGTGGGTGGAAGCTGCTTCCTATGCTAATGTCACTCAGCAAGTGGTAGCCCAGTTTATCAAGAAGGACATCATCTGTCGTTACGGAGTGCCCGAGAGAATCGTTACTGATAATGGTTCGAACTTGAATAACAAGATGATGAAGGAACTTTGCCATAGTTTCAATATTGAGCATCACAACTCATCTCTCTATCGTCCGAAGATGAATGGCGTTGTTGAAGCGGCCAACAAGAATATCAAGAAGATAGTGCAGAAGATGGTTCTGACCTATAAAGATTGGCACGAGATGTTGCCCTTCGCATTACATGGATATCGCACTTCGGTGCATACTTCAACTGGGGCATCTCCTTTCTCGCTGGTGTATTGTATGGAAGTTATCCTGCCATTAGAAGTCGAGATTCCTTCTTTGAGAGTCCTGGTCGACGTCAAGCTTGATGAGGTAGAATGGATAAGAAACAAATTGAATCAGCTCAGCCTGATGGACGAGAAAAGGCTGGCATCTATTGCATACAATCGGTTGTATCAGAGCCGGATGAAGAAAGCTTTTGACAAGAAGGTGCGCCCTCGAAGCTTTCAGACGGGCGAGTTGGTGTTGAAGAGGATTCTCTCTCCATAAACAGATCACAGGGGCAAATGGACTCCCAACTATGAAGGTCCATATGTTGTGCGAAAGGTCTTCTTCGGAGGAGCCTTGTTGTTATCAACCATGGATGGTGAAGATTTCACATCCCCTGTGAACGCAGACGCAGTTAAAAAATACTTTGCTTAAAGAGACCCACTGGAAAGAAAAAGAATATCCAGGCAAAAATGGGGCATCCCGACGAACCATAAAAAGAATGGGTTCGGGCAAAAGTTAGGGATATAAAAGAAAAAGATGTAAACCCGCAAAGTTGAAAACCTGAAAAGGTGACTTTGGCAAAAAAGTGTATCCCGGTGAGTTGAAAACCCGAAAGGGTGATTCAGGCAAAAGTTAGGGATTTGAGAAGCAAATGACTGCGGTCTGCATTTCGATCTTCAGAGTATAGTGGATTAAGGGAGGACCTGAGGGCTGTTTATCCGAATCAATCTCTTCAGAGGACGAAGCATCGGGGAATCATCGAAGTCAGGTGAGTCATAGATGGATTAACTCATGGTGTTTGTCTGTGCCACATTGCCGACATTTTGTATATTTCTGTGCATTTCTGTAAATTTTTGGGTAGCTTCCTCTTTTCAGGGGTTACATCTGTTGTAAAACCTGCCTATTTACAGGCCATTGGTCAATAAAACATATACTATTCAGTAATTTGTTTGTCTTGCTTTAATCTTTACTGTTTTGTTTGTGAAAAACGCCCGATATTTTTGATAAAATTGCGCATACATAAACTTGCAGGCTTTGGCCGATAATCAGTAAAACTTTGATTTATTTGAACAATGTCATATATGATGCCCGAGATAGTTCCCTTTATGCAGGATATCTTGTCGTTTGTTCTTTTGCAGGGTCGTTACCCTTGAGGCAAATTTCCAGAGGTGTATCCCTAGTAGGATCACCGTTCCCCCTGCGTGTGGAGGTTGGGCATCTCCATCCCCAACAAGGGTCTATTGCTACAGCAAAGGATGTGTAAGTAGAGGGTGTACACTTCTCCCCCGACAGATTATTTGTATACACTCATTCCTCGACAGTTCGAGACTGAATTCTCCAACAGGGTAGAGTCATCCCCAGAGAGTCGAGATTGATATCCCATGGGCAGGCCAGGTATATGTCCGTATCCTCAGCAGATTGTAGGTACGTACTTACTCCTCAGCAAGTCGAGATGAGATTTCTCTCCAAGCAGGGTTGGAACTGTTTTCCCAACAACTGATCAAGTTCAAGATTTTGTTCCCCCACAGAATCTGAGAAGTGGTGATTCATTCCCCAAGCGGAAGTCGAAGAGGTTTCCTCTCATTGTCCAATCCCCATCAGAGTCAGCAGAGTAGTTGTTCTTCCTCACATAGTGAAGATATTCCTTGAGAATTGTTATTCTCTATCCTCAGTAGAGAGAGTTTGGGGTCGTTTCCCGTAAATCTTATTCGGTTATCCCCAGCTGGGAAATCCCCGGCAGGTCAGATTTTTGATATTCAGCGGAGTGGGATTGTTCCCAGAAGTGTGTTTTGTACCCTAGAAGGACTTCGGTGGTCTAGGAGGCCGTTCAGGGCTGATTTCCCCTATAAAGTGAAATTAATCTCAGTGGTCAATCGTTATCCCATGCAGAGTCGTTGATTTCCCTAACAGGTTAGACTTATCTCCAGTGTCTGGTTGTCTTTCCCCGGTCGGGTCGTATATTCCTCAAGAGGGTTGTATTTTGGAGGGCCGTTTAGGGCATTTTCTCTCAGTAGGATTTGATTGGATCTCCGGCAGAGTAGAGTTATTGTTTAGCATGTTGTGCTATCTCCCCAGTGGAGTGGATTTGTTCTTCCCCAGCCGAGTCAGGTGTTTCCCAGAAGAGTTGTATTCTGTTAAGCCATTTAGGGCCCTTTCCCCAGTAGAGTTTGTGTTGATCCCCAGCAGGGTGAATTTTTGTTCTCGTCAGAGCAATATTATCCAGGAAGTTCTTTTTCAGAAGGCCATCCAGGGTTTATTTCCCAGCATAATTCAAATCGTAATTGGCATGTTCTACCCCTCCCCAGCAGGGTGACCTTTGTCCCTTCAGCATTTATTTTGCTGATTCGATTTTGGTGCATTTTGCATTTGTGCATATCATTCTCAGAAACGCGTAGCATTTCCATTTCGTATGGAGCATTACGCCATATTCAAATATATGCATGTGAAACATAAGTCAGGTTGTTACCTCTTGTTTTCCAGGTGTATTTCTAACAGATGGATGACTTCTTTTGCCCGTGTGGTATCCAGACCATGGCAGATTATGATGTGATTTCCTTTGCCCGTGTGGTTTTCAGACCATGGATATTTGTGATTTTCTTTCGCCCGTATGGTGTCCAAACCTCGGCAGAAGATTCTTTGATGGAGTTGTTTCATCTTATCAGGTGTTTCCCAATAAAGTTGCTTGGTTAAGTTTCTCTTCCTTCCCTAGTGAGGTCGTCACCAGAGTTGCTTGGTTAAGTTTCTCTCTTCTATCCCCGCCATAGTTGCTTGTTTAAGTTTCTCTATCCCCAACGAAGTTCTTTTGTGAATTGTCGTTAGAGATTTATCAACTTCGTGTTGATCCGGCTTTCGGGTCCGATGCTTGCTTTTATTTAGAGAATGCTTGCTGATTAGAAAAAGTTTATCAACTTCGTGTTGACCCGGCCTTCGGGTTTGATGCTCGCTTTTATTTAGCGAATGCCTGTTGGTTAGCAGATGTTTCCTCTCAACTGCACGTTGAGCCGGACTTTGGGTTCAATGCTCGCTTTTATTTAGCGAATGCCCGCTGGTTAGCAGATGTCCTCAACTGCGTGTTGAGCCGGCCTTCGGGTTCGATGCCTGTTTTTATTTAACAGATGCCTGGCAGCAATATCAGATGATGATCTCAGCTTCGTGTTGAGTCAGCCTTCGGGTTTGATGCCTGTTTTTATTTAATAGATGCCTGGCGGCGATGTCAGATGACTGTTCTCAACTTCGGGTTGATCCGGCCTTCGGGATCGATGCCTATTGTTTCAATAGATGCCTGATGGTGATATCAGATGATCTTTCCGACTTAGTGTCGTTGCCTGCGTGTTAGCATATGTTTCTTCTGACTACGTGTCGATGCTTTCTAGTTGATAATAAGTTAGTTTGTTGTCGTTGCAACTATATCATTCAGTTATTTCCGGATATTTTTGTCCCCCGGAGGGTTTACAGTTCTATTTCTGCGGTTGGCAAATTTCCGGGTTCTTTGGCATTCAACCATATTTTACCTTGATTGTTTGAAAGTCGTTCACTTTTCATCTAGTCAGGTCCAAGTCGCTTGAATAGGGGCATCTATTGTACCCCAAAATTTGCCCAACCTTTTTCTTTACTTGGCTTATGTTTCATTTCATTCTTTAGCATTTGCATCTGAATAACATTGTCTTTTGCAGGGGATCAAGGAAAGTGTGTCATTCAAGGGAAGAGTCTCAAAGGGTTTCAAGCTCAACCAAGAGTGGGTACTCAGCTTATAAAATGCTTATATCCATCAAGAAGTGATCAAAGTTCTCTGAGGGAGAAGATTGATAAGTGTTGCTTACCTCCTATCTTGGAGGGAAGTTGAAGATCATCAGGGGTTCTCAAGACCATGGTTATGGATATGAGATGTTGGAGAAGCTCATTGAGTGCTTTGAAGTCATTGAGGAGCTTATCCAAGTGGTCATATCATTTGCAAGAGTTCATAGGCAAAATTTGTGCACCTAGGATTTCATCTGCTTAGTGCAAGGTCAACTGTTGGCTTGAAGGAGATTAAGACTTGGTTCCAAGTCATTGGAGTCATGAGAAGTTACGTTGAGACATCTAGAATGTCATTTCAAGTTCAAATCAAGGAGGATCAAGAGTCTAAGAAGTTACTAAATTAGGGTTTCAGAGGATTTCAGTGTAAAAACCCCTTCTTTAGTGCCTAACTTCAAGAACCATTTACCTAAAGATACAAGTTGAATCTCATTTTCTTATAAACATGAGACTTGTAGGGAATTTTCTAAGATTTATTTTTAGTACTAGAACTCATCCATTGGGTTTGTGGAACTCAAGCTATGATGCCATCAAGTTATGGGTCTCAGATGAACTTATTTTTTAGTCAACAAAAGTCAACTCACTTCCAAGGCACTTTTGACCTAGAATCATGTTTCTCCTCAACTTTTGATGAACATGAAAGTTATTACTCATGATCTTGGCTTTCCAAAAAGTCCTAGAAGTCCTTCATATCATTTGTGAAACTCATGTTATGAAGCTTGAAAGGCAGTGGTATTTTGGGAAACTTTGATTATATGTCATTTTGATTATGGGTCATTTACATACACTTGTGCACTTCAAATGAAACTTTCACCAACATGAAAGTTGCTCCAAATGACCTCAATTTCATCATGAAACTCAATATTGGCATGAATTATGAGTGGTTATGAACATCGGTGAAGAAATTTCAAGTAAAAATGAGCTTTAAAATCATGAATTCAATTGATCAAGTTTTAGGACTTTTTCATACCATGTTTGTGTTCAAAATGATTCACAATGTACCAACAAACAAAATTCACAAAGTTACTTTGGTTTTTAAGGTGAAAATCGCGTGGAATTGAAGCTTGCTTCATGAAAAAGTTTCACATCCAAACATGCTAATTGGACCATATCAAAGCCCAATTCTAATCCACATGTGTAATTCAAAGTCTCAGCTGAAGAATGGAGCCAAATTCAAGAGTGTAGGAAGCATAATTCACGTGTGCATGATCACTTTCCCTTTTTGGGCATTTTGCAAAATCAGCAAATTGGAGCTTCATGGGCCTCCAATTACATCACATATCCATGATATAAAAGTTTAAAATCTAAATTGAGAGCTCAAAAGGTGAAATTCGTAGAGAAAGCATAGAGTTCAGTTTTGGTAACTTGAGAGCAATTTGAAAATTGTGAATCAAGATCCAAGCCATTTCAAAGCAAATTGAGGCAATCTTTTTCTTCCTTGAGCTTAGTGGAGTGGATCTGCACCTTTTGAACTAAGGAATCAAGCTGTAGAAGCACCAACGGAGTGTCTCCGTTAGGTAATCTTCAATTTCATATTTCTCTCATGTTAGGCACTTAACTTAGGTCATTGTGGTTGCATCTGAAGCCCTACATCTTGTAGGCAATGTTTGCATGCTTAATTGTGATGTTTGATGAGATTTTCAGTTGAGCACTTGAATCTTTCACCGTTCGATTCTCTTTGTACTAGCATGATTAATGAAAATGAGCACTGGATTTGGATAATATGTGACTTTAGCTTCAATTTGATATAAAATTTGTCAAGATTTGGTGAGGTTTTCAGACCTGAACTCTGGCCACCTCGCTGGAGAAGACGACCGGAGCTAGGGCTCCGACGTCTGGTCCAAACTCAGGTGAGGCTGAGTTGTCCTTGTTTGACTTATTGACCAGACTTAATGGACGGTTATGATTTGTTTGACTGTGCATGCGTGGAGATTGACCAACCACGTCAATTAATGATACGCATCGTTTTGGCCTTTGAACTGAGCTGCCTTGGTTTGGGCCAGACATGCTATGCGCACCCCCTTTCTGATTGAGCCCGATGTTTTCAACGTGGTTATTTGCTATTTGCACCGTTTGTGGTTTTTTCTTTTATTTTATTTTTATTTGATTTCTGTTTTGATTTTAATCAATTAAAAATAGTTCCAATCATTTAAAAATTCTACAAAAAATGTTTTCTGACACTTTAATGTGTTAATTAATTTTCTAAAATTTTTAATTTCATTTTTCTTTTATTTTTCAATTAAAATGGAATTAAATGATTGGAAAGGTTTTTAAATGATTTTTCACTTGTTCCTATTTGTTTCATACTTGATTCTTGACCAATGGATACCTCCAATGAGTGAGACTTTTTCCTCATTTGATGATGAGTTGAGGGGTCTTAGAGGATGGTTTTTGCCCTAGTTTGATTTATTTTTGGTTGACTTTCAAGTCCATTTGTTTGACCCTCGACAACCCTCCTTCAAAAGGTGCACCCTTGTGGATCAAATCCTTTGGTGATATTCTGAATGGACTTTGGTTGAGTTGTTTTAGCCCCTGGTTGCCAACATCCTTATGTGCTTTTGGTATTTTATTTGGATTTATTTGAACTATTTTCCTATTTTAGGTGTACCTTGCAAGTCAAGCTACTCCTAAGGATGGTTCACATACACACTTGACCTAGTTTTGAGGGGAAATGACCCTTGTGGATTCCATATGCTCCCAACTCTTGTTGTTTCACATTCCTAACATGTTGAAGTGTTTGTTTGCCAATTTTTAGGTCATAAACTTGTTTGGTTCATGTTATAAGTTACATTTGTTTAAGGCTTTCCATTTGGTGTTGAATGTTGAAAGTGTATAGAACTTAGGTTCTTTACCATGACTTATCTTGCAATTCGCTTTGGCTTGCTTTCTTCTTTGGATTGCCTATCCTCTTCTCTTGTTCTCACTTCTGTCCTAGGACCTTGGGGACTCATCCAAGTTGATTTGGTGCCTCTTGGTTGCACTTTGAGTGTGACTTGGATGAGAGGCCATTTTGAGAACTTCTTTTGTTCTTTTTCTCGCATGATCATGGTGATGCCTTTGGTTGAGTTTCATTTTGTATTGCTTGCTGCCCAAGCCTTATCTCCCATCCTCATCTTTATCATGTCTTCTCTTTTAGCTTGTTTGCTTTGCCTTGGTTAGTGATTGATGTACAAGTGGTTGTAGGAATTCTATTTCTCCCACTTCATCTCACTTTTAGCTTGAACTTGTTTAAGTTCTTTGGTTTGCACTTCTTCTTTATTTTTCATCTTTTGCTTGCATTCTTGAGGTTGAGATGTGCTTGTGGTGGCTACGTCACCACACTTTGTTCCTCCCTCTTCATCTTTGCTTTGCATTGCATGTTTGCATCTTCTTTTTTTCTTTCACTTATGCTTTCTTCTTCTTGTTTTCTTTGCCATGTTCCCTTAGGATCTCTAATCTCTCTTGTTCAAGATGGATTATGATAGACATTAGGTTTGAACCATGCATGATAACATTAGGGTAGCTTTCCCTTTTCATCCCAATCATAGGTGTACTTTGCATGAGAACATTAGGTTGAGTTTAGTCTCCCTTTAGAGTTGTGTATCTCTCTTATCATCTTCAAACTTCTTCAAGTCACATAATAAAGGATAATGAGTGTTGTACGCTATGAGCCTTAAGCATTTGGGAAGTGATTATTGGGAGGCCTCCTCTCATTTGTCTAGAGTGTTTAGCGTATGTCCTTTGGACAATATGCGATACATTCGCTCCTAAGTCATAGTCTTTAGTGCAACATGAATTATAAACACAACTCAATTCACTTCTTCATAAAAGGCTTCAAAAACAAACATCAAATCTGTTTTATCCTTCCGGATTAATGGAAAATTTTTCATAAGGAGAGTTTTGTTAACTCTTGGTTCTACACCAAACAGGTAACGCCTAAGTCTCCAATGGTCGAGCTGCATACACCTAACTGTTAGAACTAAGGTTTAACCCTACTCAAGTAAAACACTTGAACCAACCTGTGGTCTGGTTAGCCTGAACTACGTTTGCTCTGATTTCTCGTACCAGATGAGGATACATAGGCACAAGACGGCGATGTCTTGGCGAGCAACCTTCCCCGCCTTTCACCCGTAGTTTTTCGAACTACGTTGACTCTGACTTTCCCATTGCACGAGGGAGTACGTAGGCGTAGAGCGGAGATGCTCTATCAAGTCTCTTTCTTTTCTTTTGTCCCTGTGGCTTGTAGCTTAGATAGATAAACACTTTTTTACATACACAACAAGCGTGGATCCCGTCGAGTACGACGAACGTGAGAGGTGCTAATACCTTCCCCTTGCGTAACTGACTCCCGAACCCAAGATTTGGTTGTGATGACCTGTCTTCTGCCTCTTCCGTTGGTTTTCTCTAATCGTTTCCTTTCCCTCTTTTGGGATAAATAACGAATGGTGGAGACTCTTCTGTCCTTGCCGGCCCCTCTTCACAGCGATGCGACACAAGGCACTCCGATGTTAAAGTCAATTTCAGCGAGAGTGAGAAAGCAAGTACAAAAAAGGTGTAGATAATAGAATACCTGACCCTCTAGTGAATAGGATATTTATAATGTGCTCTCAGCGCTGGGCCAACGGTTACGTTGCACTAGGTTGGATTACAAGGCCCAATACGAGTAACTGTCAGTGCTTACATGGCATAAGGAAGACCAACACGTGGTGTTCGCCCAGGGTCAACAACCCCATAATCTTAGGGAGGTGGATAGTTGTCTGATGACGTGTCCCCGTGTGGGGGGCACATGGAGACCGTGAAGGAGACATGCGAGAGTTCTTCGCGTGTGTTAATGGACTGTACCTTTGTTAGGACTTGCCTGACAAGTAGTTTGGTTAGGTTGTGCCCCAAGGTAGGTCAGCCTCTGGCCCAACCTAAAATAGGAGCGCCTCAAGTCGTTGCTCTGAAGCATAGGAGTAATGACTTAAGAGTCAGTTCGAACGTCAAGTACTTGTTTGGAGGAGCGTTGGGCATGTTCGAAACACTGAACTGGGGGAGAAGCGCGTAGCCAGGAGTAGGAGCTGCTCGATGAGACAGGAGCTCGCGGGGAGGTTTGTCTGTCAAATGTAATCCTAGATCTTTTCTTCCTTCCCCCTGGATATGTCCTCGTCAAAAGCTCTGGTCGACAATATGACAAAGATGTCAAGGAACACGCATGCCTGGTCCTCGAGCACGAGGGGGAGTTGAGAGGACACGCGTGGTGTCTTCTAGGGCCACGTATGACGAGTAATCAAAGACTAGGGCGGCTATGCATAAGGGCACTTGAGTGCCTAGTGATGCCTCGCTTCCTGTGCTAGGATTATAAATAAGGGAAAGTCCAATTCATTTTCACTTCCCCTTCATTTCAGTTAGAATTTCTTCTAAGTCTCTCCAAGCTCTCTCTGCTCCCCACACTGCATCTGCTGTCATCGCCGCCATTAGCCTTTCTCTGTCTCCCAGATCTTCTTCCTTCAAGTAAGTTTCTATTTCCTTTTCTAGTTTTTATGGATTTTCCAATGACTTCTAGGGGAGCTCGTAGGGCTTACGGGGGACGCATGTGTTTTCCGACAACTTTCATGAAGTTTCCCGCTGAACTATGAAGTTTCCGGCAGGGCTATGAGTTTTCCGACTAAGCTCATTAAGTTTTCGACTGAACTATGAGTTTTCCGACCAAGCTCATGAAGTTTTCAACCAAGACACTGGGAAGTTCATAAGGATTTTGGAAACTTTCATGAAGTTTCTGATGAAGGCCCTAAGGACCTGTTATGAAGGTCTAGGGGAGCTTTGCTCCTCACAAGTGCGCAATCATTGCGAGGAGGTCTTTTTTGAGGAGTTTCCTTGTGTTTACTAGGGTATTCTCACCCGAGGAGACTTTTTGTCGAGAAGGCTTGCTGTCTCGCGTCGACGGGAGTTTCCTCCTAGATGAGTCTCTCCGTCGAGGAGGGGGCTTGCTACTCTGCATCAGGGAGAATCTTTCAAGGGAATCCTCGTCCCTTTCTTCGCTTTTCACTTGATTTGCAGTGGAAGGGTGGATTTGATCTTGGAAGTCGAGTTCCCCATTTTCCTCTACTTTTCAGGTAAAATGGCCGTAAGGACCGATGGAGTCATTCATATCGATGATGAAGCCAAGTCCGACACACATGTTGATCAAGTTGGGGCTGAACGAGCTCGTACGCCCAAATATTAGGCTTGATAGGAATCTCTTAACATCATGTCATGTTTTTCCCTCGATGACATGAACGCCTTCGCCACTGTCGAGCATTGTATCGAAGGCACCTCCTCGAGTTAAATGGTTTATAAGCTTAGAGAGAAGCACTCTATCTGCTCGAGGTTCAAGGGGATGAGGTTCCTGATGTACGAGTTTGCGTTTCGGGACGCAGGAATCCGTTTCCCCTTTAGTGATTTTTAGAAGGGAGTGTTCCAGTGGCTGCACTTGGCGCCTTCGTAACTTCACCCTAATGTGATAGTGTTCATGCGAGCGTTTGGACTTGTCTGTGAACATCTCGGTATTGGGGTTATGCTCCTCTTGTTTTTCTGCACTTTTCACTTACAACGTCAATCTTTCCAAGGTCGGCATATATGGGTATCCTTGAAGCATCTGAGGTAGCTCTTCCGAGCGTACTAGGATTCTTTCCGCACCTTCAAGGATAGGTTCTATGTCATAAAGCCTGTATCGCATGTGGTCACCGACTCCCTGTATGACCTTGTGGCCAAAGAGGAAAATAGGCAGCGTAAGGAGACATTGGTGTCGAAGTTTCCCCTCGAGTGGGAAGAGGACTATTATTGAAGAATTCTCTTAGTGATCCTTTACATATTTGGAATATGGTTTGTAGCTGCTCATGAAGCTTTATCCCATGAAGAAAGGTTAAATCACCTTTCGGTTGATCATGATCTTCCTTTCTTGATTTCCTTGTATCATACCAGTGGTAAAGACCTTTATTACTGAGGTATCTCTAGATTTGTGGCTTTTGATGAGGCCATGATGATACTTATGGTGAGAGAGAATGAGCTGATACAAGAAAACAAAAATAGAGAAGAAAGAATGAGATGTAAAATAATGAAAAAAAGGTTACCTATTTATAGTGAAGCCTCTACAAAATTTTAGCGTGTAAACCTTGCAACTAATGAATGGAGATTATGCATAAATAAAATCATAACCAAATCTTTCCAAAAGTGGTTGCCCAATTGATTTTGTTAAAGATCTAATTGATTCGGTAATCAAATCTCTAGAGATACTGATCAATTTTCATGAATGAGTGAATTTGATTTACTTGTAAGTAAAGTTTCAATCAGATAAGATTTGAATTTTGAAGCGGCAAGATGCTCCAATCGATTGACTTAGAGCTTTAATCGACCAAGGTTATGTAAATCAGTCTCTTTGATTATTATTTTTAGGCCTTGTGCTAGATGTGCTTTGGTTTTCTCACTTTTGCACCCATGCCTAGCTTATTTTCACCTCTCTCTATAAAGCATTAAAGAACTCATCTATTTGTTAGCACAAATATTTTAATCGATGAGTAAAAAATTAAATGCACTACTTTAAAGGATTAATTGGAGTTTCCGATGATTTCAACTTTAAAATAGTGTTATACCTCAATTATCAAGAAACATTCATAAAATCTCCCTCTTTCAAGGGAATGCCAACAAATTGAGACTTGTTATTCTCTATGAATCATTAGATACGAGAGCTGGTTAAAAAAGAGATAGATATGTCCACCATATACTTATCCACTCAACAGACTACGAGGTTAGTCGATCATCATATATCATAGAAGTTGAGACCATCCTCAACAAAAATCTTTGCTTTGATCACCATCGTTAATTATACACCATCGACGATAATTCTTGGATTAGAAACTTTAAACAAAACTACCGTAAACTCGAGAGTATAACTTTTTCTTTACACAACTTTATTTAGTATTCTTTAAGGGTTTAAGTTTCAAAGCATTCCTGCAAAACATACTAGGGTTTCACCTTTGATACCTAAATTTTTTTGGTCCCAGTGCATTAGTGCTTCTAGAAGGTCTAGGGTTATTATCTTTGGACCTTTTCAATTTATTTAAAAAAAAGCTATAAGAGGCCAAATCTGTTACAATACGAGCATTTATAAATAGGTTGATTCATGTTATTCCTATTTACTTCTTAATTATCTGGTCTATCAGATTTAAACACTAATCCACTTTTATTTAAGGAAGACCTTTGACATAATAGAATAAAGCCAAAGTTTTCTTTCCCCTTAGTAAATTTAATTAGAGTTTCATGCAAATCTGTTACTTACTTTTTTATTTAGACATAAGTCTCACACGTTACAGTTGAGTTTCTAATATTGGCAATTTTGAACTTAAACTACTATTCTTCATAAACTCAAGATAGTTTTTAAGGTCTAAGTGACGCTTTTTGATTTTACCATTTTCTTCAATTAGCTTAGCACTTAACTAACTATTTGTAAGATAGCTTTGTTACCTCATGGTCATCTTCCTCGAGAGATACATTCAAGCAGGTATCATCTTATTCGTTGGAAGAAGATTCTTCGAAGGTTCTTTTTAAGGTTTACTCTTCTTCATTTGCATGAGGTTTTATTTTTCATTTCTTTTCTTGAAGAACCCACTAGATGAAGCTTTTTCTACATGATATCCTCTAACATATGAATCATTTGATGTTGAATCTTCCAAAGAATGCTCGATTGTGGAGATTGTTCTTTCGAAGGAAACTACAATAGTTGATATTTAGGAGTTTGATGAAGTTATTGAGGATTCTTTCAGATTTGAGCTTGTGATTTTATCTTTAAATAATTGAACTAATTTGTTCAACTTTTCTATGATTTTGTCCTTCTTTAATTTTTCCCAAAATTTATAAACACTCCTATAAAAATACATCAAGATCCAAATAATCGCCTTCATTATTTTATCAAATTCCTAACTCGTTATTGATGTGGGTCACCGATCTAATATAACATAAATCTATAACTACATTCATTGTTGAAAAATGCCTCCTTGCAATTTCCACGAACTCAGAAGAACTTCATTTTCCAATTTTGTTGTTAGAACAGGATAAAGTAACAACCCTTCATTTAATCAAATGTATGGTACTCCAATCACAAATATCCTAATAGTAGTACAAGATAATTGAGTTTTTTTTTCCATGTCCACTAAAATTCATGCAATTCGTGGAATTGTAAATGCAATAAAAAAAGCACGCAAAGCTAGACCTTTCGATACTTCGCTCGTGTTTCATGTTTATAATGCCACTAATTAAAGAGGTTAACTTCATGGAGGCATGTCTGATGCTAAATTTCATGTGTGGATAAAGAATAGATAAAACACGTAAAATAAGAAGAAACAAGACAAACCTAACAATGAAAATAAATATACATTAACCATGAAATAACACCACTAACTAAATAGGTCATTTGCATGGAGGAGAGATTAGGTTGCATGTGTGAATAAATGATACCTAAAAACTGAAAAACATCGTCATATCAACAGTAGACATAGATATTTGACAGATAAAAAAATATTTACAGGTTAAAAATAAATTTTGTGGCTGCTGGGATTCGAGCCAGGTCACCACGGCCACAACGTGGAATTCTTACCACTAAACTACAGCCACATTGTGTTTGCTTGTTCCATATTTTATCTATAATATATGAAAGATTTTAGAGACCATAATGTACATTTTACGTAATAAAGTATAGTAATATTGCAGAAATTAATGAGAACAATTTCGTTAATATTTGAACAAGATACTTTACATTTAGCCACACAATAATTCAACAAACCTATACATAACAACATACCAGATATTGCTGCTGGCTATTACGTGCCCTGCCAACCTCTCCGTTCCTTCCATGAGAATATCCTTACGCTAAGAATCTCTCTTACTCATTTATATCTCTCTATCCATTATACCTTACACTATCAAATCATCTTTTACGTTATATATTAACCGTCCATGAATCTATATACTTCACCATACTACTCCACTTCCCTTTTCATTACTTTTATTAATGAATTCGTCTTGGTTCTTTTCTTAAGAAAATAAATCTTCTCGAATGTTATTAGGTGGTTAGGCATTATTATATTTTTAAGCATGATAAAAGATGGTAATTATACTTAAATGGGAGTAGTACAATAATGTACTCCAACTTATAAGCTTTTAGTTATAGGTATATGTATGTATACTCAAAAGAAAATGGAAAGAGAAATAATGATACAATATATTTTAATATAAGTTCATTTAAACAATTCAAGCGAAATTTATAAAATTAGTTAATATATTTGTTAATAATTTCTCAAAATCACACTTTGGGTATTGATATATTTTTTAATTGATTCCTCAAAAGTACACTATAGTAATTATTTAGAGTTTGAAAAAAATATTACAAGGTTAAAAACAATGGGAAAAAATAAGACAAACTAAACACAAATAAATAAATATGATATTTAGCATCAACCATCAATTGTAAAGATTATGAAGTGTCTCTTGAAAGAACTGCTAAACTTGAACATTAAATTTAAATAGTTGTTGTTTTCATAGAGAGTGTATGGAATCATAGGTATATTAGTCTTTAGGGAGAGTTGCACTCCTAAATTTTGTCCTCAATGCTATTTTTTGTGTTCTTTCTATTATTCTTAAAAATGCATGTGAAAATATGGAAGTTAGTTAGGATTCAGAGAAAGTTTTTTCAGAGAGGTGTGAAAGGGGTTTTCAAGACCTCCTGGGTGAAATGGTCTGTTGTGCTTCCTTTTGATGGAAAGGAGTGCCCCTTCTTAGTTCTAGAAAGGACGATCCTCCCAATTGGTTTGCGGAAGGGTTTGTTAAGAAGGTTGGTACATGTCTTCATACTTCTTTTTGGGAAGACCCTTAGATAAGGAGTATACCTCTTAGGACTAGATTTCAGAGACTTTTCACCATCACCTAAAGGAAACAAGGCATTATGGGTGAGATTGGGAGGACTTCTTGGAATCTTGGTTGAAGGAAACCAATCATCATTCATGAAAAATTTATAGTCTATGATTTCTTCTTTGTCCTCCAAAAGTTTCAGTGTAGTGAGGAGAGTGATGGGTGGGTTTGGAGACATACTAGAAATGGTTTGTTCTTTGTGGCCTCTATTTACCAAAATCTACATGATCGTTATTCTTCCTCTAATTCTCTTTTATCTAGGGTGAAACCAAATATCCCCCTTATCTAAAATAATTGGGCCCCTTATAAGATGTTGGTCTTTTTTTACAAGCTTATGCAAAATAAATTACCAACAATGGGAAACCTTTTCAAAAGGAAGGTCATCATGGACCTAGACGACATCTCTTGTATCTTTTATGGGGATTGACCTGAATCAGCTTCGCATTATTTTTTACCTCTGATCTGGTTTTTTAGGGGATTAGAAATTTAGATGGCTCTCCCTAGGGAGCTAGGGTTTCTTTTCGACTTCTTTATTTATTTAAGAAGATGTCTAAGTCTAGGGGGTTTTGCCATAATTTGGCATGCAGTGGTATGGACGATCTGGTTAGTACGTAATAATAAGTTATTTCCTGGAATGTCAATAAATGTGAAAAAGGTAGAGAATAAAAACCTTTTTTTTCTGCTTGGAACTTGCTTCTTATATATCCACTTTCAAATCACCCTCCTTCTCCGACTAGCTTCAGAATTATATCTTGTCTCTTAGCCAATAGCGGATCAAGAATTATGACATGGTTTAGAGGGTTCAATGGTCTTGGTGTTGCAAGTGATTCTTATGGTTTATTAATGGTGGGTCTAAAGGTCGGAGTTCTGGCTGGTTTTCTGTTGGACAATGTTTCGTTGTTTTCGTGCCTTGTACAGGAGTTTATTTATTTTTGGGTTAAGCTCTATCCTTGTTTAGTATTTCCCTTTTGTCTTTTGTCTTACTGCTTTTTGCTTGGCACTCCTTATGCCAATTGACTCTGATTTTATGTATTGTTGGGTTTCGTCAACTTATATATATATATATATATATATATATATATATATATATATATATATATATATATATATATATATATATATATATATATATATATATATATATATATATATATATATATATATATATATATATATATATATATATATATATATATATATATATATATATATATATATATATATATATATATAATATTTTTGATGTCTTTAAACAACTCATCATGGTTGTGATAATTGTTAGTTGAGGTCTCAATGAGGTTGATGCTGAAGGAAAAACTTGTGTGGCAGACTGGATGATTGAAGCCCTTATCCTTAGATATTGAAAGGCCTCATTTGATGGTACAAAGAACATCCTCAATAATATTTGATAAGCCTAAAAATCTCTCTTGCTAAGAATCTGAGGAAACGACTCTACCAAAACCATCTGAATGGATGTCTCATGGAAATATCAAATGTTTATGATAATGTAGTGGAAGTTTAGGGAGTTCCATTTAATAAGTATCTCAATAACATACCTCAATTTAGAGTTGTTGGAACAAGTGATAAAATAGTTATCCATGTTGCAAGAAGCCATACTAAGACGATAAAGGAGAATTTGTTCATGAACGAAAAAACTAGAATTTTTGTTCCTTTAGGGTTACCAAATTTATGCATCAAACAAATTGCAATTATCATCTGACGTTCTATTTTTAAGTTAATTATTATCATCTTGAATTCCGTAAAGTTTTGCATTAGAAAAACAAAAAGGTTTTAAAGGTGTGTGGAGTCAACACAATTCTGAACACAATGAGGGACATACTTGTCCTTCAAACTAGAGTGAGTGCATAAGTCCAAAGTGCTTATATTACAATGATGTAGTATGATAACATCAACGACCGAAAATATCATGTGATCTGACAATATTTTTCCGCCATAATGCTTGTGTGTATAATTATCCTTTTATCCTCGTGTCTATATAAAACATAAAGAATAGATCACATCACTCTTATCCAAATTAATATTGGTCCCTTAAACATATATTCGGTTACGCCTAGATGGGAAAATTCCATCTATGTCACTTATGTCCCTCAGCATGATTTGTGGAGTACCTACCGATCATGCTTATAGTCATCCTGTTACAGACAATGTTTAATAGGCCATAAATTACTTGACTTCACATCTAGGGTCCATAGTGGTTTCAGAGCAAAAGGTGATATACACCATTATCACGTTGAGAATAAATTATGGAACTTGCATAATATTCTATGTAATATTATCATGGTGGATCAATTCAGTATAAATACTACACTTAATATTATACGCATGTTAAAAACTTAATAACTCTTTAACAATGATCCATGAGATATGATCATTAGCCTATCCTCATAATAGTCTCAATGCTTTAAAATTATCCCACTTCATAATAAAGATTGACTATGGATACTTTAATAATAGTGTCCTGATGTTAAATGAGATCTCAT
The DNA here is from genome assembly GCA_963859935.3 of Lathyrus sativus. Classification (NCBI taxonomy): domain Eukaryota; kingdom Viridiplantae; phylum Streptophyta; class Magnoliopsida; order Fabales; family Fabaceae; genus Lathyrus; species Lathyrus sativus. The sequence goes on from OZ012740.1 coordinate 422,054,652, forward strand.
GATTAAGTCACACTTAGCATTTAATTAAACATAATATCTATTATAGGGACTTTATTATTTTGAAAAAATTAAAATAAATAAATAGATTTCTTTTATTAATAATCAATAAATTGATACAAGTACCAAGTTCATAATAATATTGTAGCCTCTAAGGTTTACACCAACATCAAGCGTTTCTCCTATCTAAGAGGGAAAGTGTGCAATTTCTCAAGTATTTAAATTTATTCTCATTCATGTATAATTGTTTAGTCTCTTACTGGTATAAGTGTTGGTGTGCTAACCTTGCAGGTCATCCCCCTTTCCACTCCACCAAAAGCTTAAAACCATTGTAGAAACCTCTCCCTCATTGTTTACCAATCATTTATGGTTCCATCATCGAACATTGGCGCCGTCTCTGGTAATCGAAATCTAATTCCCACTCATTTCAAAGTATAGTTATCCTCTGTTAAAAGTTCAAACCTCGTCCATTCTAAGTACATATCTTTGTTCCCATATCACTTTCCTCAATTCGAACTTCCTTTCTGTCAGATCCTCTCTCAAATCCATCGACTATGGTGGAATCCAAAGTAACTTGCTCTACCGTTCTATGTTAAGGTATTGTTGCCACTGTTGAAGCTGCCAAAGATCTATAACATTTTCCTTAAAGAGTACATGATCTAATCTCAATAACAACTTTGTCGGTTCCTTCATGACAACATATTATTCAACCTAGGGAAGACCATGAAGTATTCCATCGTCTTCTAGTCCCTGTATCCGTGTAAAAGTTTCACCAAGGCAGCTTTCACACATACCTCTACCATTACCTCTAATACCTAGACATGAAATGTTTCTTGGCTTTTAAGTGTTATAGGATAACCTCAGTATGCAAAGAGCAAACTAGCTGGTGAACAATCTTTACAACATGGAATGACACCATAATTCACAAGACCTGGCAGAAAGGCTATTCAAAATAGCAGAGATTCTAAAATATGTTAACCCGAAGAACAACGTAACGGAGAAAGCAACTTCCCAAGTAAATCTAGCCATCATTCTATAACAGGCCTTAATTAGAGAGGCGACATAGTAAAGAGAAGCACCAAGATCACCAGGTTTTTGCCACCATTGAAGACATCATGCTCCATTCTTCTATCAAGAAGGGTGAAACAACAATCACACTCTGTCAGAGGTCCTTTGTCCTTGCAGAAGGGAGAGATATGAAAAAGATACTTCAGTCCCAGAAAGGAAGAGAAATCCCATGTCTGTCTGCATCCTCGAGTGTAGAATCATGAGGTTGCTATAGAAACATCTTGGGCTTCAAATATGTGATGCTACAAGTGATCTAGAAGAACACGTCGAGCATGTGGACAATCGATTGGACTAATACCACGCCAACAGGGTTGTAAAGTAAAAAAAATTGCACTAACCCTAATTATATCAATAATATCTTAGTATAAAAGCCTCCAAAGTATAAGCTTAGATTCATGGAGATACCTTTGTGAAGCCTTTTCCGCCCATTTCACTGCTTAGAAGTGTCAAACCACTACTATGGTTGTCCTTAGTGGTATTACTCATGGAAATAAGGAGAACCTATGCAAGTACATTGACCGCTTCACTAAAGTAGAAGTAGTCGTGGGTGGCACAAACAAAGGATTGAAGTGTTCAAATTTTAAAGTGAATTGAGGTCAGATTGTATGTTTCGAGAGATGTTGGAACATAAGGAAGCCCATATCTTGAAATACTTACCAAGTAGAGCACAACCTTACATTAATTATGAGTAAAAACTATTGGCCATAGGAATAAACTGATTATTCGAGAACACCGGCTCTAGCCGACCACGTGAGAAAGATGTTGGTCAGCATAAAGAAGAAGAAGAAGAAGAGTGCATGCTCTGGTCTAGATTTGACTCCTATACTCCCATAAACACTTCAAGGTATAAAATTTGGAAACAATATGCAAACATTAATTTCAAATAAACTGTCATCAGGAACCCATATATAGTCATAGGTTCTTCCTGGTTAAACAAGTCCAAATACTACCATTTCCATAAAAGTTAAGACTACAACATGAACGACTGCATCCAATTGAAGAATGTAATTGATTTCCTGATTAAGAAAGGATTGCTAGAAGAGCACATCATGGATAGAAAGAGAGGCCAAGAAGATTCACCAAAGAAGAAGGTTCCACCCCAAGGGGAAATCCCCCAAGAAAACTCTCGAAGTTGTTGCTAGAGCCAAGGACAAGGATGTCAGAAATGAAGAAGAAGAAGGAAACAAAGGGAAATGAAAGTACATCCACTACTATGAAAAACTTTAACCCTCAGTTAGAAAAGGGGTTTTACATCGGTTTCACATGCGAGGTAACAAAAGGCGTCATGAAAACTTGCCATTATTCCCCTCAATTATAGATCAATCAAATGGGAAACTATATTGGCCATTAGTTCCATCCCCAACAACAATATTTTTTGTATTTCTAAAAAAAGAAAGCATGTGCCACATACCTCTATATTTATGTTATTAACCGAGGGGAAAAGTAAGTATTTACATCGGTAATGACCGATGAATCAAATTTCAGACAGCTCCTATGAAATCATTTACTCATATCTTTTTGATAAAGTGGGGCTAAAAAGAAAAATGTTGTGGACCTATGATGGATCCAATCTATAGGATTTCAACATGATAAACCATCCTTAAGGATACATTGAGTCGATGGTCACCTTGGGAGAAGGACGTGATACCGAGACAATTAATTCAAAATTTTTGGTAGTCACTTTAAAAAGCGTCTACAACTGCATTCTAGGTAGAGCTTTCACAACAACCTTGGACATAGTAGCATCCCTAGTCAACCTCAAGCTGAAGTTTCAGAACATCTACGATGAGCTGATAACTATAAGTGTCTGCCTGATTAGAGCAAAAGGACCTATAAGGCTTTACAGTAGGACCAAAAAGAAGGCAAAAGTAAAGTTATGAAATCAACGTAGCCTCTATAGTCAAACAATTGTGGAATAGGTTATCCGACACCCAACATGTAAGACGAATCATCATAGTCGGATGATTGCAAGTAGCTTATTCAAGTGATCTCAAAGCCAGCAACCCCGTCTTCGGTGGAAAATAAGTAGTGGTTATGTCTCTTGGTTATTGATTCATGTTGATTCAATTAAATAATAAACAAATTTCCACTAAACTATCTTTTTCCTTTTGATTTCTAAAGGTAACAACGAGTCTGAGGTATGAACAAAGAGATTAAAGTCTCGTCACAAAGACTCATAGGTGTTGTCACAAATGCCATAGGTGTGTGACTAAAGCAATCAAAACTCAAAATTTCAATACACATGCAAAGAAAGTGATCCATAAAATGAAAAATATCGCCTCATCCGTCTCTTGGTAGCTAGCCACTCCATAGGCAGTGGTGATTTTTCCATACGTAAAACTCGACACAGGTTTTTAGCCAGGGGTAAAGTATGATTATTGACCCTTGGTCGGGGTTGGTACCCATAATGGTCTAATAAACCTTGAGTACAACCTTAAAGAAAAAGCTACGTCCGAGAGAATTGAACTCGAGAACAAAAGCAATACCATAAAATCAAGTAAAATATAGGTAAGTAAAATATATATATATATATATATATATATATATATATATATATATATATATATATATATATATATATATATATATATATATATATATATATATATATATATATATATATATATATATATATATATATATATATATATATATATATATATATATATATATATATATATATATATATATATATATATATATATATATATATATATATATATATATATATATATATATATATATATATATATATATATATATATATATATATATATATATATATATATATATATATATATATATATATATATATATATATGATCTTACCAGATCTGAAAAGGATCAACAACCAGCTCACATCGTGAGCTCCTTAGTTCGCCGGTGGTGGAGAAAAGGAGGGGATGTACCTGCAAGACACTCCGATGCTAAAGTCAGTTTCAACGAGAGTGAAAAAGAAAGTACAGAAAAGGTGTAGAGAATAGAATACCTGACCCTTAGTGAAGAGGATATTTATAATGTGCTCTCAGCACTGGGCCAACGGTTACTTTGCACTGGGTTGGACTGCAAGGCCCAATACTAGTAACTGTCAGGGCTTACATGACGTAGGGAAGACCAACACGTGGTTTTCACCCTGGGTCAACTACCCCATGATCTTCGTGAGGTAGATAGTTGTATGATGATGTGTCCCCACGTGGGGGGCACATGGAGACCGCGGGGGAGACGTGTGAGAGCTCCTCGAGTGTGTTAATGGATTGGACCTTTGTTGGGCCTTTCCTGAAGAGTAGTTGGGTTAGGTTGTACCCGACGGTGGGTCAGCCTATGGGCCAACCCAAAATAGAAGCCCCCCAAGTTGTTGTTATGAAGCACAGGAGTAATGACTTAAGAGTCAGCTCGAACGTCAAGTACTTGTCTAGAGGAGCGTTGGGCATGTTCGAAATACTAAACTGGGGGAGAAGCGCGTGGCCAGGACTAGCAGCTGCTCGACGAGACCAGAGCTTGCGGGGAGGTTTTTCTATCAAACATAATCCTAGCTCTTTTCTTCCTTCCCCCTAGATATGTCCTCGTCGAGAGCTCTGGTCGACAATGTGACAAAGACAGAAAGGAACAGGCATGCCTGGTCCTCGATCACGAGGGAGAGTTGAGAGGACACGCGTGGTGTCTTCAAGGGCAACGTGTCACGAGTAATCAATGCCTAGGGCGGCTATGCGTAGGGGTACTTGAGTGCCTAGTGATGCCTCGCTTCCAAGTCTCTCCAAGCTCTCTCTGCTCTCCATACCGCGTCTTTCGTCACCGTCGCCATCAGCCTTTCTCCGTCGCCCAGATCTTCTTCCTTCAAGTAAGTTTTTTTTCCTTTTCCAGTTTTTATGGATTTTCAAACGACTTCTCCGGGGAGCTCGTAGGGTTTAAGGGGGACGCACGAGTTTTCTGGCAACTTTCATGAAGTTTCCCACTGAACTATGAAGTTTTCGGCAGGGCTATGAGTTTTCTGACTGAGCTCATGAAGTTTTCGGCTGAACTATGAGTTTTTCGGCCAAGCTCATGAAGTTTTCAGCCAAGACGCTGGGAAGTTCATAAGAATTCTGGAAACTTTCATGAAGTTTCTGATGAAGGCCCCGAGGACCTGTGATGAAGGTCTAGGGAAGCTTTGCTCCTCAAAAGTGTGCAAACATTGCGAGAAGGTCTTTGTCGAGGAGTTTCCTTATGTTTACTGTGGTATTCTCACGCGAGGAGACTTTCTGTCGAGAAGGCTCGCCGTCTCGCATCAACGGGAGTTTCCTCGTAGATGAGTCTCTCCGTCGAGGAGAGGGCTTGCTACTCTGCATCGGGGAGAATCTGTCAAGGGGATCCTCGTCCCTCTCTTTTCCATTTCACTTGATTTGCGGTGGATGGGTAGATTTGATCTTGGAAGTCGAATTCCCCATTTTCCTCTACTTTTCAGATAAAGTGGCCGTAAGGATCGAGGGTGTCATTCATATCGACGATGAAGCCGAGTCTGACACACATGTCGAGCAAGTTGGGGTTGAACAAGCTCGTACGCACGAAATTGGGCCGGGCAGGAATCTCTTAACATCGTGTCACATTTTTCCCTCGATGACACGGACACCTTCGCCACTTTCGAGGATTGTGTCGAGGGCTCCTCCCCGAGTTAGATGGTTTATAAGCTCTTAAAGAAGCACTCTATCTGCTCGAGGTTCAAGGGGATAAGGTTCCCGATGTACGAGTTTGCGTTTCGGGATGCAGGAAGTTGTTTCCCCTTTAGTGATTTTCAGAAGGGAGTGTTCCAGTGGATGCACCTGACGTCTTCGCAACTTCACCCTAATGCGATAGTGTTCATGCGAGCGTTTGAACTTGTCTATGAACACCTCGGTATTGGGGTCACGCTCCCCTTTTTTTTCTACAGTTCTCACTTACAGCATCAATCTGTCCAAGGTCGGCATATATGGGTATCCTTGAAGCAGCCGAGGAAGCTGTTACGGGCGTACCAGGATTCTTTTCGCACCTTCAAGGACAGGTTCTATGTCGTAAAGCCTGTATCGCACGTGGTCTCTGACTCCCTGTATGACCTTGTGGTCAAAGAGGAAAACAGGTAGCGTGAGGAGACATTGGTGTCGAAGTGTCCCCTCGAGTGGGAAGGGGACCACTTCGATAAGGGCATAGACAACTACATCGTTAAGCACAGCGATCTGGACGCTGACGACCAGCTATCTTGTGAAAAGATAGTCTAATTTTTCTCTAGTTTCACTTCTGCCAAATATGTCTACAAGGATGAGAGTTTCATCCTCGACGAGCGCAGAGAGGTTCGTTGCGAGGCTCGATTGATTAACACCAATGCCCTCCTCAAGTGCGGGTCCCATGAGTAAGCCTTGAGGTTCTTAGATAGTGAACTTTTTCTTTGCTCGGGCACCTGCCTTTTTCTCTTCTTTGTACTGACTTAATTTTCCTTGTTCTCCATTGTAAACTAGATATCAAACATATAAGAGCATATAATGAAGCTCACGGAAACCAAGGGCTCGAAAAAGCCTGCCAAAAGTAGAGTCTCTTAGGTCCAGCAGATGCTGAAGCTCGACCAAGGAGCTGGTGGTTCCTCCTCCCCCCAATATAGCTAGTCTCCTCCCACGCAAGAGATTTCATCCAAAAGACAGCACACCGAGGAACCCGTACATGTCGACCTCAATGAAAGCACGCTCGGGGAGAAGTTTGTGCTACCCTCTTGCCACCTCCATCATGACTTTTTCTCTAGGGACGACTCCCCGAACATGGTCGAAGTCGAAACCAAGGCGATCATGGGGATTGACAGGGTGGCTAGAAGGAAGGCTTTAACTGAGGACATGGTCACCGTAATCAGGAATTTTGAAACGGCTTTGGTCTTTAATGATGAAACAAGTCCGACCGCCGAGCTAAAAAAGCTGCAGAACAAGAATCTCATCCTTCTTGCGGAGATAAATAAGGCAGAGGATGATATCCTCGAGGCTAAGACGAGGTACGAGGCCCAAATGCGCCTCCTTCATGAGATGAATGAAATGCGAGGAGCTGAAGGGAACCAAGGGGGAACGAGATCGACTTCTGACCAATGTGGCTGAGCTGGAGGCAAATGCCAAGCCTGCTGAGGATGAAACGAAGGAGGAAAGAGCCCACGTAGCCCGTAGTGCCCTGGTCGCCCGGACCCGAGAACTCGAGCAAGACTATTTGAGGGCTCTCGAGGTGGGATTCAGCAATGCTTTAGAGCAGGTACAGATCGTGAACCCTGGGGTGCAGTTTGTCCTATAGGGGATTGGACCTTTCCAGCAGGTGGTTGATGGTATGGTGGATTCCCCCGAGGCATCCGACGATGGAACTAGTCAGAGTGATGGGGGACCCCGACCCGAGGAGGAAACTGTTGCTTGATTCTTTTAGTTGTGTAGCATGCATGCCATTTTAATTGTTTTATGAGGCTTGTGTGTCGTAGTTAGTAATTGACTTTGCCCGGCCTACGTGCCATGGGATTTAACTTTTAATATTCGAACAAGGGCTCTGCCCAACATAATGCATTGTGCTCTATATTTTGGTACATTTATATTTTGTGTGTGCTACCTGTATGTCAAATATGTGTTTTACTTGTGGATAGACAACATCGTATTTGTGTGTTTTTGTTTAAGTATTTGGGGCTTTTGCTCGACGTTATTGGTATTAGACAGTACAAAGAACTGGTCGAGTGGTCGGAGCCAGATTCCGATCTTCGACGAAGCTAAGAGCTCGATCGAGATCTTTGCTTCGGGGCGTGAACTTCCCTTCATGAGCTGGGCTTTCTTCCTAGTTGGTATGGAAATGGTGGAGCTCGGCTGAGGTGTCCCTGTCGGATCACGAGTTTGCTCGCACACACAAGAGCAAGCTCTTGTCTTCTTGTCTCGAGTTTAGGAGTCGTGCTTTTACCCTAAAGCACCCCTGTGGTCGCGATGTGAATAGGTCGTGGACAGTGTTTAACTGTAGTACTTGTCGTACCTCGAAAAATACGATCCCCGCGATGGACGCGGAAAAAACGTTCGAACAGAGTCGCCACCAAACTTTATTCATTCCCAGGAAGGAATAGGAAAATATCGGTAAAACCTTTAAAGAGATAAAAACATGGTCGTCGCATCCAGTATTCTAGGTTCGGGAGTCGATTAGGCAAAGGGAAGGTATCAGCACCCTCTACGTCCGTTGTACTCGACGAGAACCTCTTGATTCAATTTGAGAGTAAAGTTAGATATGCTTGTTTGTTTTATTCTAAGGATTTTCTTCTAAGGGGGAAATTGGTGGTTTTAAGATAGGGTGCTCGCCAAGGATTAGGGCCCTTGTGTCTATGTATCTTCACTTGTAAGAAGTGGAAAATCAGAGCATTCGTAGTTTGTGGGACTACAGGAAAAAAGAGGGAAATGTGCTCGCCAAGATCATTACAATCTTGTGCCTACGTATCTTACATTCAAAGAAGAATGAAGAATCAGAGTGGTCGTAGTTCGGCTAAATACGGGAAAAGGTCTCGAAAATGAACGAGTGTTTAGGTCGCATTCTAACTGCTAAACATTGGCTTGTCTGCTCGCTAGGGGAGGCTGAAGCACGAGTTTGTTATGCGCGGAAGAAGGGACTAAACAATGTTCTTGGTAAAAGGTCTATATGAGTCGAACGAGAGTTTAGGCCGCATTCTAACTGCTAAACGTTGGCTTGTCTGCTCGCTAGGGGAGGCTGAAGTACAAGTTTGTTATGCGCGGAAGAAAGGACTAAACAATGTTCTTAGGGAATGTTGTTTGAGTAGGAAATCGCACGAGGGCGAGGAATTTAGTGTTTGAAAATTTTCAATCGCACGGGGGCGAGGAAGAGAGAATTGGGTTGAACAGGTATTTTGAGGGAGAATGACGACTATTAGATAAACGAGACGTCGGCCTCGCAATCAATTAATCGGGATATTATTGGAATGCTAGATTCCAACGATACCTTTTTCATTCAATTTCTAAATTTGTGTTTGATGGACGGTTTAGACGTGTATTAGGGTTTAGATTCGACTGCACGAGGGTGAGGAATAAGGTTAGACGAGTTGAATATTTAAGAGGAATGACGACTATTCGATAAGCGAGACGTCGGCCTCGTAACCAATTAGTCGGGATATTATTGGAATGCTAGATTCCAACGACATCTTTTTCATTCCATTAATTATGAAATACGTTTGTTGGACAGTGAAAGTACTGGTCCAAGTAATTATGGGAAGTGTTTTAGGAACGAAAGTTCAAATGACACGCTAACCAAGGTGTACGCCTCAATAGTTGTCACTCATGAATTCAAGGAGTGCAAGACTCCAAGAACTCAATTCTTTCGTAATTTAATTAAGAAAACAATTTGAAAATATTAGCGTACTCGGATTAGGCGTGCTAGGTATTCTAGAAATGTAAGACCGGAAGGATCACAACCCAAGGCGTGCACCTTGAGAGCAATCCTTCGAGAACCCAAGAAGTACTAGACCTCAAGAGCTCGATATCTACATTATTTAATCGAAAAGGATAGTTTATTTTTGAAGAAAAAATACTCGAGGTGAGTCGAGGTTTGAAGTTGAGTTTTTAAACGTGTGCAATAGCAAAGTGGGCTAGTCTTCTAAGTGACCAACTAGAAATAATTGATCAAATAGGTGTCACTGTAAGGAAGCCCAGCTAAAGCATTAAATGTTGTGTATAGTGATCAAAGCTTTGAAATATATTTTTTAAAAGAAAGAATAATTGGAATTTCTTATAAAAATATCTAATTAATAAAAATTTATTTAAAAATATTTTTTAGAAGATTTAATTGAGTGAAAAAAAAAGCGATTTGGAAACCTAAAGACAGAACAACCACAACTCAAGGCGTACACCTCGAGAGCGGTTGTCCGAGGATCCGAGGGATGCTAGACCCCAAGAATCCACTACCCTCGTTATTTAATTAAAAAGGATTTAAAGAGAAATACTTTGTGTTGTACCAAGGTGTTTGTTTATTGAAAAGTAATTATCTAACTATCACTTATTAATTTAAATAATTACTAGAATCTAAAATTAATTAATTAGGGTAAATAAAAACAAAGTTAATTGATAAAAACTTAATTAACAAATATTATTACTAATCATAATTATTCTAGTAATAAAACTAAGAAGAAAAATAAAAAAATGCATGTAATAATTTATCGTGTCATAATAAAATGAAAAAGGATTATCAACAGGATGGAGTACAGGCAACAAAATAGAGGGTGGGATTCACAATTAACAAACCACAAGGGCCTATGAGGCCCAAGGTCATCCATCCACCAAATTGGGCCGGAAGGCCCCTTCGATTCCCTTAATCCTAAAAGAGAGCACAAACAAAACTCAGGGAGAGCATGTGGAGGGTCGGAGTAAAGGACAAGGTGGCAGCATAGAATACCTAGAGAGCATGCATGCACGCCACCTGGGGGAACGTACTGCTGACAACACAACAGCCAAAGTCATCCTTTAATATTGAAACATGAGCACATTGAACGGTTCTCTTTCCCTTCCCAAAACTCTCTCCCTATCATATATAAAAATCAAAATGATAAACGCTACCTACACGCTCACCTTCATTTTATCTTCTCTCACTATCACCTACACTCAAATATGTTATACCTCCCACCTTTCTCTCTAAACTAGTTTAAATCCCTAAAAAAATTCTCCTGAAACCCTATTCTGCTACCTGAGGTTCTCTTTGATTTCTTACTCTCTCAAATCCACTTAAACCTCATCTCCGACCTAACATCGAACAAAATTTTCGTCTAAAGGTGATGTTATCGATCGGGACAGATTCAAGGCCGCGACGAACTTAAGGAAATTTACGGTGACGAAGTAACACAGCAAAAGATGATGCAAATAGTACAACAAATGAAATGGAAAGGATGGGGACTTACACTACCGGAGCTAGCCCAATGAAAGATCTGGCGAGGTAACCTGTCCTTCTCACTATTAAATTTTCTTCTTCTTCTCTGGTCTCTGAGGTTAATGCTTGCCTAGTGAAGGCTTAACTCTTCACACTCTGAACTTTGATGTGAATTTCAGAGCGGAATAACACGAAGGAGAGTTTTAGAGTATGTTTGAGGTATCATTTCTGGTAGAGCAATGGTAGGGTTTTTCTTTCTTTTCCTTTTTCGTATTTCGTCGTGCTTTTACTGAAAATATCGTGTGCTTTAATGCGGATTTGGAGCTAAGCTTGCCTTACATAGAGCTCTGATGTAACCTTAGGGTTTTCTTTTTGTTCAGGAGAATGAACAGTAGATCCTTAATTTATACCCAAATGTAACCCTAATTTTTCCCCAAAATATCTATCGTGTTTCTCATTTTCAATTCTTTTATTTTCTTTTAATTTTTATGAATAATAAATTCTAACTAATCTAATTAATTTTAATTCTATCTCAATTAAATAATTATAATCTAATTAATATTCTAAAAAAAATCTAATCCTATTTCTAAATTAATAAATAGTTGTGTTCTAAATTAAAACTCTAATCTAATTAAAAATCTAATCTAAATCTAATTTAAATTCTATTCTAATTAATTAATTCAAATTCTTAATAAAAATTCTAATTTCTAATTCAAAACTAATTAATTCTAATTAATTAAAAAACTAATACTATTTTCTAAATTAAATTCTAATTCTATTCTATCCATTTCTATAAAAAAACAATATTAAGATCCTATTTTTTTTTAAAACTAATTAAGTTCTATTTTCTATTCTGATCTAAACTATTTAAAATTATATTACATTAACATTATCTAAAAAAATAAAATTACAAAGTAAAAAATAATAATAAATAACAAGATGCCACGTGGCACGCTCTTATTGGGCTAATAAGTGAAAATGCTCATTTTTGCTGAAAAACACGCTACACTGTATAAGTGAGGTAAATTAAAAACAAAGTCGGGCAAATGAAAATTTTGAAAAAGGTAGGGACAAATTTGGCGTATAACAGTACTGTTTAAGCTTTTTAGCGTTCCATGGTCGAGCAAGTTCCTCCCCGTGCAAGTTTTCAAGGTAGTAGGCTCCTGACACCGTTTTCGCGCGGACGCGTTAGGCGCTCTCTTAGTTCGCAGCGAGCTTGCCTTCATGCGAATATTTATGGTTTCTTCGTAGGACTAGACTGCCTACCTGGAATTCGCGTTTGAGGACTTTGCTGTCATGCCACAGAGTTATTTTTTCTTGAGAGAGGCTTCACTGAGGGATTCCCCTGATCGGATTTCTTCTACTAGGTCGAGGTCCTCCCTTAGGGCCTCATCCTTCGCCTCCTCGTCGAGGGGAGATTTAGTCCTCCTCTAGGGTTCCCTTATTTCCACAAGATTTACTGCCTCGGTTCCGTAAGTCATTCAGAATGGGGTCTCCCCGGTGGTCGAGTGTGGGGTCGTTCTGTAGGCATAGAGCATGTTGTGCAACTCCTCGACCCACCTTTTCTTGGTGTCGCCCAGTCTTTGCTTCAGGCCTCATAGGATCACCCTGTTCGCGGCCTTAACTTTCCCATTGGTTTGCGGGTGCTCGACAGATGTAAAATGTTGCTTGGTTCCTAGCTTGGTGACGAAGTCTTGGAAGTTCTTGCCGATAAACTGAGTCTCGTTATAAGTGACGATTTCTTGGGGTACGCCAAACTGGGAAAGTATGTTTATTTTGTAGAAACAGAGTATGTTGTGGGTCATGCTTTTGGATAGGGCTTCAGCCTCTATCCACTTAGTGAAATAGTCAATGTCTACTATCAAATATTTGTTTTGGTATGACCCTATGATGAATGGCACGAGGATATCCATCCCCCACCCAACAAATGGCCATAGGGATGAGAGCATCTTCAGCTCATTGGGCGGGGCCAGGGGCATGTCCCCACAGTTGGCGCCGCTGATCTTACCGGATCAAAAAAGGATCAACAACCAGCATACTTTGTGAGCTCCTTAGTTCACTTGTGATAGAGAAGATGAGGGGATGTACATGCAAGGCACTTCGATGCTAAAGTCAGTTTCAGCAAGAGTGAGAAACCAAGTATAGAAAAAGTGTAGAGAATAGAATACCTGACCCTCTAGTAAAAGAGGGTATTTATAATGTTCCCCCAGCGCTGGGCCAACGGTCATTTTGCACTGGGTTGGATTGCAAGGCCCAATACGAGTAATTGTCAGGGTTTATGTGGCGTAGGGAAGACCAGCACGTGGTCTTTTCCCTGGGTCAACTGCTTCATGATCTTTGGGAGGTGGATAGTTTCCTGATGACGTGTCTCCACGTGGGGGCACGTGGAGACCGTGGGGGGGGGGGGGGGGGATGTGTGAGAGCTCCCTGCGTGTGTTAATAGACTGAACCTTTGTTGGGCCTTCCCCGACGAGTAGTTGGGTTAGGCCGTGCCTGAAGGTGGGTGAGCCTCTGGCCTAACTGTGATACGCATTCACATAAGTATGTGTGTTTGACGTGTCTTTTTTGCTTTCACATAAGTATGTGTGTTCGCATCGTCGGCATACACATTCACATCTTTTCCTCTGTGATTTTTGTTGCAGGAACATTCAGATTTTCCGAGCCCGATTAATCACTTCCCCTCAAACATATCACATCATCAACACAAGCACAAAACAAGGGTTTCTATACCTATTCATTAGAGCAAAAGGTTAAAAATCGTAATTGTGGCCACAACATCATTTTTCAAGCAAATTGGGCAGGTTTTAGCCTTGTTAATCGATTAACCATTTGCTAGTGCAAATGGGTTAATTGATTAACCCTTGTGAAAAATGTAAAATCTGCTACATTTTCAAGACAACAACTTGCACTCTACATTTTTGGGGTCTACTTGATTCTAGCATTGTGCGGAACATTTTAGACAGCACTAGACACATCAATACCTTTCTAAACACTTCAAGGCATTTGCTCCAATACATCGATTTGGATTAAGACTGCTATGTTACTTCATTTCCAATCATTTGAGCCGTTAGATTCAAGTTTGCATTGGGATGGCTACCGAGTCAACTACCTAACTAACTGAGTTAACCTTCAACTCAGTGAGTTGAGGCTAACTAACTCCAAGGCTACATCTAAAGGTCACTCCGAACCTAGTAACTGCGTAGCAAAAATATATATAAGCAAATCATCACCATTTCACAAGGGATCACCAATAATTCTCTCACATTCTCTCTGAAGTTTCTGCAACTTCTACTCCTAATCATCTTCTCTTTCTTTCCAAACCACACTAGAGCTCAAATCCTTCATTAAAGAGTAGTAACTTCTTCATCGAAAGTGCTTTCTCTTGAGCTTAGTCATCATCATCTTGCTAATTCTTCTTGCTTTTATGGAGTTATATTGGATTTTGATTCATCTCAAGTGATTTCTTCAAGCTTATTCTGTGTAAATTCAATTTCGAAGTTTTCATCATAATTTGCTCGATTTCGCTACGGTTCGATTGTGAATTGTATTTTCTATGGATTTCTTTAAGTAGCTTTATCACAATCTATTTGCAACAACACCTGAGATAAATCTCAGCCTTGTAGGTTGGTTAATTCTCACTCTTTCCACTGTTTTGATCATTGCCATATCGTTTGCGATGTAGTTTCGACGCTTTTTCTTGTTTGTGAATTGATTATGCCTTGATTTGATCTTCAATCTTGATGTGTTAATTGATTCCATAAGTGATTGTTTTATGATTTTGGACTTGATTTTCGTGCATAATTGTTTGCCCTAACATGTGAAGGATTGCACAAATCATAAGTGGCCAAAAGTGCTTTTGAAAACTCAAATTTCAGCCTTTGCTATAGGGTTAATCGATTAACACTTTTGCACTGGTAAAGTGTTAATCAATTAACACTGTTATTTTCAGCAAAAAATTCCTTCTCTAAAAGGGCTAATCGATTAACACTTTTGCACTGGCAAAGTGTTAAACGATTAACACTGCTCCAGAATGCCATTTTTGTGCATTTTCATGTATGTTTGGCTTTCCTTCTTCTTTCAACTCCCATGAATTGATATATTTTATTTTTATGGATATTTTAACTTCTATTTGAGGCATCTTTATGTATTTTCCGATGCTCGATTTTATCGATTATGCATTTATTCACATTCTTGGCATTGTATGAGCATGTTCATATTTTCCTTTTCTTTGATCACATGTTACTTGGTTTGTGATGCATGCTAATTGATTTTGGTACTGTTTTTGCACTTCCATTCATGTTTACATTAGGATTGTTCCTCTTTAGAATGAGCTTAATCCTGTATAATTAATAATTCACCTCTTTTTCTTTAATGATTTTTCATCCTTTTGAAAAATTATTAGCATGTCTCTCCTTTTGGTTAATTAATCATCTCGATTAGGTGATATCCCCTCTTTCTACTCCTTTGGATCTTCTAGAGCTTTGTCCTCTTTTCCCCTTACGGAGTTGAAGATTTGCAACGCATTGGAGCACCGTACAAGTTTTGCGATGTTGAGCTGTCAATTTCGTTTCT
Organism: Lathyrus sativus; assembly: GCA_963859935.3. NCBI lineage: Eukaryota > Viridiplantae > Streptophyta > Magnoliopsida > Fabales > Fabaceae > Lathyrus > Lathyrus sativus. Next base: position 422,070,153 of record OZ012740.1, read on the forward strand.
TGTACTGCACTTTGGTGTTAGAGAAGGAATGAGAGTAGAGAATTCCTACACTCATTCTGACTATTTTAGGTAAGGGACGAATGACCATGTGCTTGGAATAGTCGCCTCTATCTCCTTAATATGGTTTCCGTGTTCCTCCAGACGAGTCGATCCTTGATCACTTGCACCCTTACCTTCTCTTTGGAAGTAACCTCCTCCTTTTGATTCTCTTTTCTCTTGTGGCTAATCCATCCTTGGTTTCTCCTGAGATTTGTTACTCATTTCCTTTCTCTTGGTTGATCAATCGTCCTTCGGTTAAAACCAATTTTCTTCTTCGTCAGCAAAGTCAATCCTTTTTCTTCGGTTAAACAGTCTTCCTGTTAGACCCTAGTCCCCATCGGAGTTCGCAAACTTCTCTTGGTTATATCTCCTTCTTGTTTGGTTTATCATTGTCTTTCAGTTAAACACCAGTTATCTTTTCCTTAGTTAATCACAGTCTGCTTGTTAATACTGAGCTTTGTTTGGCTTAATCGCCTTCTTCTAGTTAATCACCCGATCTTTGGTTGATCACAGTCTGTCTGTTAAAACCAACTTTTATTTGGGTTAATTACCTTTTCTTGATTAATCACCCACCTTTTGGTCAATCACAGTCCGCCTATTTGAGCCAATTATCCTTTTTTCTCAATTAACCACAGTCTTCCTGTTAAAATATTGAGCTTCTTTTGAGTTAACCACCTTATCTTGGTTAATCACTCATTTTTTTAGTTGATCACATCCCTTCTGTTAAACACTGAACCCATGCAATTAGCAACCTTTCTTTGGTTCAAATACTGTCAACTTTGAGTTAGTAACCTTTGATCGGTTCGAATACCCTTTCCTTCGGTCAAGTGTGTTTTGTCCAGTCAACGTACCGTTCTTTGGGTCATAACCTTTATTTGGTTCTACTCCCGTTTCTTTTGGTTGATCACCGTCCTCTGGTTAAAACCAACCCCTTTCTTTTCCTCAATTAACCACTTTTTATCAGTTAATATACCGAATTCCCCTCAGAGTCCAACACCTTCCTTTGGTTCAATACTCTCTATCTTCTGGTTCGTCGCAGTTCGTTTGTTGACACCATCCTTTTTGCTCTCCCCGCAGAGTTTTGCTCTTATCTTTTTTTGGTTAATCACTGCCCGTCAGTTACTGCACCAAACTCCCTGCAAATCTTACCTTTTACTCCGATTCTTGTCCCTTTTTCCCCGGCCACGTCGCCATCTTTTTGTTTTCTCCCCAGTGGAGTCACCTCTATTCTTCAGTGTTCCTCAATGGAGCTATCACTTTTCTTCTGCAATCCTCAGTAGAGTTTCCCTTTGATTTCCTTTCTTGGTTTTGACACCACTCCTCTTGCATTTCCCAGTTAGGTCTCGCTTTCTTCCTTTCATTCTTGGCTTTGTTGTCGTCCCTTTTCCTTTTCCTTTTTTAGCGTTGGTTCCCCGAACTACATAGGCTCTAATTTCTTCATTGCACTATGAGGGTATGTAGGCACAAGATTGCAAAATCTTGGAGAGCCACCTTCCTCCATCTTCTTCCATTCTTCTGTCTCTCTGGTCTACCCAGATCCTTTTCTTTTCGTGGTTCCTTGAACGACGAAGCTCTGACTTCATCATTGCACCATGAGGGTACGTAGGCACGAGGGCCCCAATCCTCCGCGAGCACGTTCTTTCTCGTTATTATTATTTTCTTCTCTCATTTCTTTTCTTTTAGTTAGAAGCCTTTAGATAGATAACCCATCCAAACCTAGAAGCAAGTGAAATGGTTCCCGTCGGGTAGGACGAATGCTTGAGGTGCTAGTACCTCCCTTTCGCATAACCGACCCCCTTTCCCGTTTCTCTTCCCTTGGGTTTTATCGATATTTTCCTAGTCTTTCGAGACTAAATAAAGTTTGGTGGCGACTTTGTTGTATCATTAAGTGTGATATTCACTCAAGTATACTCCCGTTAGCTTCAGCTGGCGACTCTGCTGCGGAGTCCTCGCGCTTGTGAGTTGGGGTCTCGCTTAGTTTTGTTTGCTTTTCTTGCTTGTTTGGGTGTTTATGTTTATGCTTTATCTTTATGTTATTTACTGCATTTCCTTATTGCTTTAAATATTCATATGTTGCATATTCTGGATATCTTCTATATTCTGCTGTTGTTGGGATGGGTAGATATTATTGGAGAGATAAGTCCTAACACCGGACTTGAGTATATACATAGGATAGAACGTAGATAGTCATGAAGCATGCATTTTGTGCGTTGGGTTGTCATGAGAGCCACATCTCAGATCCTGATTCGCTTTAGAATACTTCTGTCCTGCGAGAATTCTCTACGGCGAGAGGTTTTCACTTGAGTCCTATGGTTTGGAAGACCTTTCTAGGGACCACCTTGTTGTGTCTATATCACACCTGTAAAAGGGATATGGGTTTTTGCAGGAAACCAAGACTCTTCATACCTTTTGTTCTCTCACTCACGTCAGATTTTTGCACCGACACAGAATTATATGCAGATATTCAGATTGTGCAGAATTAATTGTTCAGATTGTGCTTAGCTTCGTGATTCTTTTGTTGCATGCCATTTCATCATAATCATTAACATTTTTGCATGTGCACTTTCCAGGTTATTCGAGAGCTCATTCTTTATTTGCATAGTCATATAGACGATGAGTACTGGTTGTAGGGATATCTTTAGTTACAAGTTTGTGGAGCCTAAGATGAAGACTTAGAGGGGTTTGGCATCTTGTCTGGTTGAAGATAACAGGGGTTCTTTCAGAGATGATTATGGAAATATTTTCGCCATTCTCAACACTGATGTCAACATTACTACCATTCATACACTTGTTCAGTTCTATAACCCGCCACTAAGGTGTTTCACATTTCAGGATTATCAGCTCGCACCTACACTTGAGGAGTACTCTCATATCTTAGGGGTTAATATCAAGAGTTAGGTTCCTTTTTTTTACACCATCAGTTGTCCAATGTTTCCTCTTAGTGCTAAAGCTCTTGGCCTTAGTAAAAAGGATATGGAAGACAATCTCAAGACTAAAGGAAAGGATATTCGAGGGTTTGCTTCAAAATTTCTAGTAGACAAGGTCGTTTCTTTTGTCGAAGCTGGAAAATTGAAGGCTTTTAACGCCGTGTTTACTTTATTGATATATGGGATCATCTTATTTCTGAACATGGTGGATTTCATAGATCAGGTTGCCATTAATATCTTCTTGTCCAGGAATCTAGTTCCCACACTTCTTGCTGACACCTATTATTCTATTCATTCGAGGAATGAAAAGAAGAAAGGAATTATTGTATGTTGTGCTCCTAAGCTGTATTGATGGGGCATGTCTCATCTTCCGCAGAAGGGTCCTTTTGTGGAGAATAGTGGGAATCTCAAGTGGTCTCAGAGGATCATGTCTCTGACTGCTAATGACATCTCTTGGTATTCTCGAGCCTACGACGGTACGAAGATCATTATTCATTATGGGAAATTCTATAATGTACCTCTCTTGGTACAAAGGGTGGAATTAACTACAATATGAGGCTTGCCTTCCGTCAGTTGGGATATCCGATGCTTGACAGACCAAATCCTGAGGTAGTGGAAGAGTTCATCTTTCATGAAGGGGTTGATGACATGGGTTTGCTGAAGAGATTTAGTGTTGCATGGATACACATTCACCGTGAAGGTAAAGACGAGTTGGGTAAGAAGAATTGCATTACGAAAGAAGCCTACACGCAATGGGTTAAGGAACGTGTTCAAGCGATCTTACTGCCATTTCCTTTCGAGCCTTCTATGCATGTCAAGCATCCTAAACTTGCCATTGTTCCTCCTTCAAAAGTCGATCAGCTCAAGCAGATTATTGAGAAGTTGAAGAAGGAGAATTTCAATCTTCTTCTCAACCTTAACAAAGTCACATCCGAGAAGGAGAGCTTACAGATGGATCTTCGCCAAAAGAGGGAGCTCATGATCAAAGAGGTGGAGTTTGAGCAAAACAAACACATGAAAGTAGGCGATGCTTTGAAGATTAATTTCAACAGACTTGCCTCGAAGAAGGGGCAACTTGTTGATACTCAGTATCAAGCCCATATGGATAAGTTGAGCTACAAAAAGTAGCTTGCAAATCTTCATGCCAAGTTATCAGAGTAAAAGATAAAGATGCAGAGTGAGCAGGATCGTGCTGACTAGTTGATGAAAAACCTTTCTCAATGTCAAGCCGAGCTTGACAAAGTATTTAGTGATATTCAGAAGCTTCAGGATCAGGTATATCAGGGCCGAAAAGAGATCAGTCAGTCCCACTTGGAGAGTACTCATTGGGAGCATTAGAGTCGTCATCTGCAAGTCCTCTTGAATCAGAAGGAGGCATTTCTCTAAGATCTTTAGGGACCTAATCATTCTTTATTGCGCAATCTCATGAAGGATGCAAAGTATTAGAGTGAGAGGCACAGTCGTCTATCCAGATTTGCTGAGCATGTACTGGAGGATCTACCAGGGTTGTTGAGGGATGCATATGTTGATGTGCTGTCGTACCAGACTCCTTGGGATGTGTAACACCCCCTTTCTATACCCCAAATAAAATTAGATTAAATCAATTAGGCACATAGAAAATTTATTTCATCAGAGTTTAATTAAAACATGGTATAAAAGAGGCGCATCACATTATCATGAAATTACACACATACGATACCTGCTCAAAATAGATATGCAACAATGGGTAACCCACATCTCAATATTTAGAATAAAAGCGGAAACATCCAAATATTGAATCAATCACATTCATAAAGGTATATACAACCATCAGTTAATTCATGCTTTACAACATATCCACAACAGATACATACACATATGTATCACAAAAGAATCAAAACAAATGTAACTCCAAAAGAGTCAAAGACTTCCTAACTACCCAGATGTTACATATCAGAGCCATTGACCAAAAAGAATGAAGACATCGCTTCACAAAAAGAACCTCCAGCTTCCTACTCTGCAATGCCTCATAGAGCATTATAAAACAGCAGAAGGGTGAGAAACAACATCATAACAGTTAATGCATAAAATTGTATATATACATATACTCATATTAGTACAAGTTACACTCAATTTATGTTCTCACCACATTAAGCATATACAAATAATCATGTCTCTACACATACACATGAACATTCGCTATATTTCCTCCAAACAATCACATATAACATACACAGTTATATTCACACAATCAATGCATCATACACGGATGACTCATGCAACTCATAGAGACCGACACACGACCCTATGCAGATGCAAATGCGGTACCGACTCATTCAACAAATTCCCTAAGGAATCGAGTATTCAGCAGATCCTCCACGGGATCAAGTACTCAGCAGATTCTCCACGGAATCAAATATTCATCAGATTCTCCACGGAATCGAATATTCAGCAGATCCTCCACGGGATCAAGTACTCAGCAGATTCTCCACGGAATCAAATACTCTAACCAATCCTCCACGGGATTACATGACATGACCGATTCTCCAAGGAATCACACAATGCAACCGATTCTCCAAGGAATCAAATATAACCATCGTATCATACGAGGTTCTGCAAATCCTCCGAGGGATCAATCGACACAAAAATGCATACTATGCTCACAAACATATTCATTGCATTTATCACATACATCGCATATATCTATCATGCATTCACATTATGCACCATTTCACACATGGTTTACACACATATCAGCCCATCAATGCGTTTCTATTCAATTTGAGTAAATACACAAGATTATCAAATATTCAAGATTTATCATTTACTCTACAATCTAGGATTCACGCCTTTCGGCCACCCACGGCACAACGTGTTGAAACGGTTCACACATCGATCATTCATATAGGCACTAATCATAATTGAATCAACCAAACATCACACTATGAACAAACAGCAAAACAAAATAACACTGTCAGATTCGCCAACCTTCGCCTGGCGAAGCCACGCAGCGAATGCTCGCTGGCCTTCGCCTGGCGAACTCCCCAGCGAAGCCCACTGGGAGTAATTCTGGAATTACTCGCTGAGGCTCGCCACCCACTCGCCTGGCGAACCTTCGCCAACTCACCTCGCCTGGCGAACTTGCCAGCGAATACAGGGTATTAGCTCCTGACTTGCTTCGCTACAGCTCGCTGGGCTTCGCCTGGCGAAGCTTCGCTGCCATTCGCCTGGCGAACTTGCGAAGACAGAACTTCCATGGCTGTCTCAAAGCCCAAACTCCACACAACCAACCGATTAAATCCAAACCGGTCACAGTAGCACAACCCAACCATCACCCGACTAAACTACATCGTCTAATCCGATTTCTAACCGATTAAAACTTCGTTCTACACACAAAACCAACTTCTAACCTAAGTGGAAAAAGAGTAGAAACTCTACAAAATCCACACACATACACATACAATCATACACATTAAAGAGATGATGGAGTTTCACACCCTTACCGATCGATTGCAAGCTTTGGTGATGATTCCTTGATGATTCTAGGTTTTCCTCTCCACTTTCTCTTCTCTTTCTCTTCTCCTCTTTTCTTTCTCTTGCTTTTCTTCTTATGTTCCTATCTTTCTTCCTTTTCCTCTCTTATTCTATTTCTACCTCTATTTCTTTCCTCTCAAATTCTTTCCAACACTTACCAATCAATTCTTACACTAAAGTGCTAAATGTCTAAAATGCCCTTTTCACTCTAATTCCCCGAAAACTCTCCGAATCGGTAAAATAGATAAAATAAGCAAACACCACATAATAACAATATATAATTTCTCAATTTAAACAAACATCAATTAAATAAATTAAAAGACTCAACAATTAATGGGAATTCAGAATCGGGGCGTTACAACTCTCCCCCACTTTAGAAATTTTCGTCCTCGAAAATATCACCTGATTCAAACAACTCTGGATGCGATTCTCGCATCTTGCTCTCCAATTCCCAAGTCATGTTGCCTTCCGCGGCACCTCCCCAGGACACTTTCACAAGCGCAATATCCTTGCCTCTTAGTTTCTTAACTTCACGGTCCAAAATACTAACCGGTAAAACTTCAACTGTAAGGTTATCTCTTACTTCAACTTCATCCATTGGGATCACATGTGACGGATCCGGAACATACTTCCGAAGTTGCGAGACATGGAATACATCATGCAAATTCGAAAGAGTCGGAGGCAACGCCACACGATAAGCCACAGCACCAACTCGTGCGACAATCTGATACGGACCAATAAAACGAGAAGTCAACTTTCTCGACTTCAAAGCACGACCCACACCCGCAACCGGTGTAACTCTCAAAAACACATGGTCGCCCTCTTGAAACTCGAGATCCTTTCTCCTTTTATCATGATAACTTTTCTGTCTATTCTGAGAAGCTCTCATCTTTTCCCGAATAAATTTCACCTTTTCCGTCGTTTGCTGTACCATTTCAGGACCAACTACCGACCTTTCACCCGTCTCATGCCAACACAGAGGTGTTCGACATCTCCGTCCATATAAAGCCTCAAATGGCGCCATGCCAATACTCGAATGGAAACTGTTATTATAGGTGAATTCAATCAACGCTAAATAACTGTCCCATGCACCACCTTGTTCAAGCACACAAGCACGCAACAAATCTTCTAACGATTGAATCGTCCTCTCGGTTTGACCATCCGTTTGCGGATGATATGCCGAACTCAATCTCAACTTAGAACCCAAGGCACCTTGCAAACTTTCCCAAAATCTTGAAGTAAATCTAGGATCTCTATCCGACACAATACTCTTAGGAACTCCATGAAGCTTCACAATAGTGCCAACATAAATCTCGGCCAACCTTTCCAAAGAATAAGTAATATCAATCGGAATAAAATGAGCCGATTTAGTAAGCCTATCAACAATCACCCAAATAGCATTATGTCCTCTTTGCGTATTCGGCAATCCCGTAACAAAATCCATCGATATACTATCCCATTTCCATTCCGGAATATCCAACGGTTGCATCAATCCACTAGGCTTCTGATGCTCTACCTTAGACTTCTGACAAGTCAAACACGAGTACACAAAACGAGCAACATCGCTTTTCAATCCAGACCACCAAAAGATCTTCTTCAAATCCTGATACATCTTATTCGCTCCCGGATGAATACTTAAGTTACTCCGATGTCCTTCTTCCAATATCATCTTTTTCAAATCCGCGTCATCGGGAATACAAATACGACCTCGAAACCTCAAAACTCCTAATTCATCAACGTTGAAATCTTTATTTCCATTCGTCATCAAATCCACAAATTTCAAATCCAACTTTTGCTTTTCGCACACTGTAGTAAGGAAATCATTCGTGACATGCAACATACCAAGCTTCACACTACTCGGCGTTAACTCACAAACCAAACTCAAATCTCTAAAGTTCTCCAAGAGTTCCCACTCTCTAACCATCAAAGTAGACACGTGTAACGACTTCCGACTTAAGGCATCGGCTACCACATTCGCCTTACCCGGATGATAATTTAAACCAAAATCATAGTCTTTCAAAAGTTCTAGCCATCTCCTTTGCCTCATATTCAATTCTTTCTGATCAAACAAATACTTCAAACTCTTGTGATCGCTAAAAACTTCAAATCTTGCACCATAAAGATAGTGCCTCCAAATTTTCAAAACGAACACCACGGCCGCTAACTCCAAATCATGAGTAGGATAATTCTTTTCATGCACTCTCAACTGCCTAGAAGCATACGCCACGACCTTCCCATCTTGCATTAATACACCACCCAATCCTGACAAAGAAGCATCACAGTAAACCACAAAAGGTTCCGTAGGATTCGGCAAAATCAAAACTGGCGCTGACGTTAACCTTCTCTTTAATTCCATGAAACTCTCTTCACAATTAACATCCCAAATAAAAGTCTTTCCTTTACAAGTCAATTGCGTTAACGGAAGTGCTAACTTTGAAAATCCTTCGATAAACCTCCGGTAATAACCGGCCAAGCCCAAAAAGCTTCGAATTTCCGTAACCGATCTTGGAGTCTCCCATTGCATTACCGCATCGATCTTGGATGGATCCACACTAATACCATTGCCGGAAATAATATGCCCAAGAAAACTCACCTCCGACAACCAAAACTCACACTTAGACAACTTTGCATACAACTTCTTCTCTTTCAAAATTCGCAACACAATCCTTAAATGTTCTTCGTGTTCCTCTCGAGAATTAGAATAAATCAAAATGTCATCGATAAACACTACCACAAAACGATCCAACTGCTCGTGGAAAATACGGTTCATATATTCCATGAAAACACCCGGCGCATTAGAAACTCCGAATGGCATCACCGTATACTCGTAGTGACCATATCGTGTTCTAAAAGCCGTCTTCGAAATATCTTCTTCCTTAACCCGAATCTGGTGATAACCGGATCTCAAATCAATCTTACTAAAAACACGGGCTCCAACCAATTGATCCATCAGATCATCAATTCTTGGAAGAGGATACTTGTTCTTAATTGTCACCTTATTCAACTGCCGATAATCAATACACAATCGCATACTACCATCCTTCTTCTTTACCAACAATACCGGCGCACCCCAAGGAGAAACACTTGGTCTTACAAATCTCTTATCCAACAAATCATTCAACTGCTTCTTCAATTCCACCAACTCCGATGCCGACATCCGATACGGGGCCATCGAAATCGGTCTAGTACCCTGAACTAGATCAATAGAAAATTCAACCTCTCTCTTTGGCGGCACATCCGCAACATCCTCCGGAAACACTTCGGGAAATTCACAAACCACAGGAAACACGTCGAGCTCAACTTTGCTCTCCACCGACAACGATGCAAACAAACCAAACAACTGAGCTTCGTCCGCTAAAAGTTTCTTCAACTCTTTAGTGGAAAGAAAACTCTCGTTTTCACCATCTCCCAAAGAAGGAAACCTTACCAACTTGTGATAGCAATCCAAATGAACTCTATTAAATTGCAACCAATTCATACCCAAGATTACGTCCAAACCTTCCAACGGCAAACACACTAAATCCATAACGAAGTCCTTACCATACATGGTCAAAGGACAACTTGCACACACCAAAGAAGTAGTTACCGACCCCGAAGCGGGAGTCCCAATAACCATACCACTACTCAAAGAAACCATACACAAATCCAACCGCTTAGCACACGCAAGAGAAATGAACGAGTGAGTCGCTCCAGTATCAATAATAGCAACTAAAGGCATATCATTAATAAAGCATGTACCTTTAATCAAACGATCTGCCGCATTAGTGGCGTCTGAACCTGCTAATGCGAAAACTTTTCCGCCCGCCTGAGCTTGCTTCGGTTTGGTACAATTCGAGCTAATGTGACCCACCTCGCCACAATTAAAACACTTCACAGCATTCTTTCTACACTCTGCTGCATCATGACCAAAGAGTCCACAGTTGGAACACTTCGCCTTGAACTTTCCACAATCATAAGACTTGTGGCCCATCACGCCACACTTAAAACATTTGATCGCACCGGAACCTCCTCCGGGTCTCCTATCAAGGTTTCCCCTATGTTTGCCCTTCTCAGCAGGCGTCACATAAGGTCCGCTTCGTACTTGCTGCTTCCCTCTCCTCTCGCTCAAACCCTTATAATGAGTAGAACGAGCTCTACTATCTTCTTCATAAATTCTACAACACTCGGTCAAATCCGAAAATCTTCGTATCCTTTGATAACCTACTGCTTGCTTTATCTCCGGACGCAAGCCATTCTCATACTTGATACATTTGGAAAATTCCGCCGTAACCGCATCATAGTGAGGGTGAAACTTCACTAACTCAGTAAACTTAGCGGTGTAGTCCACCACCGACATATTACCTTGTTTCAATTCCAGAAATTCCATTTCTCTCTTCCCTTTAACACTTTCGGGATAATACTTCCTTAGAAACTCAGCACGAAATAAATCCCACGTAATCTCCTCGTCGTCGACCTCAAGAACTTGCCTCATGCTGACCCACCAGTCATCAGCCTCTTCTCTCAGCATGTGAGTCCCTAGTCTCACCTTATTCCCTTCAGCACAATCCATCACCCTAAAAATTCTCTCAATTTCCTTTAACCATATCTGAGCACCATCCGGATCAAATCTCCCTTTAAACACCGGTGGTTGGTTCTTCCTGAACTCATCATTCGCATTCACGTTAGGTGCACCCTGCACAGCTCTGGCCATAGCCTCTAACGCCGCTGCCATAGCATTGTCATTACGACCTGCCATATTCTGAGGATTCCCAAAAATCAACAAGGTTAAACAACCGTTCAACCAACACAACAACAAGACAGACACGACGGACTCAACACTGGCTCTGATACCACTTAATGTAACACCCCCTTTCTATACCCCAAATAAAATTAGATTAAATCAATTAGGCACATAGAAAATTTATTTCATCAGAGTTTAATTAAAACATGGTATAAAAGAGGCGCATCACATTATCATGAAATTACACACATACGATACCTGCTCAAAATAGATATGCAACAATGGGTAACCCACATCTCAATATTTAGAATAAAAGCGGAAACATCCAAATATTGAATCAATCACATTCATAAAGGTATATACAACCATCAGTTAATTCATGCTTTACAACATATCCACAACAGATACATACACATATGTATCACAAAAGAATCAAAACAAATGTAACTCCAAAAGAGTCAAAGACTTCCTAACTACCCAGATGTTACATATCAGAGCCATTGACCAAAAAGAATGAAGACATCGCTTCACAAAAAGAACCTCCAGCTTCCTACTCTGCAATGCCTCATAGAGCATTATAAAACAGCAGAAGGGTGAGAAACAACATCATAACAGTTAATGCATAAAATTGTATATATACATATACTCATATTAGTACAAGTTACACTCAATTTATGTTCTCACCACATTAAGCATATACAAATAATCATGTCTCTACACATACACATGAACATTCGCTATATTTCCTCCAAACAATCACATATAACATACACAGTTATATTCACACAATCAATGCATCATACACGGATGACTCATGCAACTCATAGAGACCGACACACGACCCTATGCAGATGCAAATGCGGTACCGACTCATTCAACAAATTCCCTAAGGAATCGAGTATTCAGCAGATCCTCCACGGGATCAAGTACTCAGCAGATTCTCCACGGAATCAAATATTCATCAGATTCTCCACGGAATCGAATATTCAGCAGATCCTCCACGGGATCAAGTACTCAGCAGATTCTCCACGGAATCAAATACTCTAACCAATCCTCCACGGGATTACATGACATGACCGATTCTCCAAGGAATCACACAATGCAACCGATTCTCCAAGGAATCAAATATAACCATCGTATCATACGAGGTTCTGCAAATCCTCCGAGGGATCAATCGACACAAAAATGCATACTATGCTCACAAACATATTCATTGCATTTATCACATACATCGCATATATCTATCATGCATTCACATTATGCACCATTTCACACATGGTTTACACACATATCAGCCCATCAATGCGTTTCTATTCAATTTGAGTAAATACACAAGATTATCAAATATTCAAGATTTATCATTTACTCTACAATCTAGGATTCACGCCTTTCGGCCACCCACGGCACAACGTGTTGAAACGGTTCACACATCGATCATTCATATAGGCACTAATCATAATTGAATCAACCAAACATCACACTATGAACAAACAGCAAAACAAAATAACACTGTCAGATTCGCCAACCTTCGCCTGGCGAAGCCACGCAGCGAATGCTCGCTGGCCTTCGCCTGGCGAACTCCCCAGCGAAGCCCACTGGGAGTAATTCTGGAATTACTCGCTGAGGCTCGCCACCCACTCGCCTGGCGAACCTTCGCCAACTCACCTCGCCTGGCGAACTTGCCAGCGAATACAGGGTATTAGCTCCTGACTTGCTTCGCTACAGCTCGCTGGGCTTCGCCTGGCGAAGCTTCGCTGCCATTCGCCTGGCGAACTTGCGAAGACAGAACATCCATGGCTGTCTCAAAGCCCAAACTCCACACAACCAACCGATTAAATCCAAACCGGTCACAGTAGCACAACCCAACCATCACCCGACTAAACTACATCGTCTAATCCGATTTCTAACCGATTAAAACTTCGTTCTACACACAAAACCAACTTCTAACCTAAGTGGAAAAAGAGTAGAAACTCTACAAAATCCACACACATACACATACAATCATACACATTAAAGAGATGATGGAGTTTCACACCCTTACCGATCGATTGCAAGCTTTGGTGATGATTCCTTGATGATTCTAGGTTTTCCTCTCCACTTTCTCTTCTCTTTCTCTTCTCCTCTTTTCTTTCTCTTGCTTTTCTTCTTATGTTCCTATCTTTCTTCCTTTTCCTCTCTTATTCTATTTCTACCTCTATTTCTTTCCTCTCAAATTCTTTCCAACACTTACCAATCAATTCTTACACTAAAGTGCTAAATGTCTAAAATGCCCTTTTCACTCTAATTCCCCGAAAACTCTCCGAATCGGTAAAATAGATAAAATAAGCAAACACCACATAATAACAATATATAATTTCTCAATTTAAACAAACATCAATTAAATAAATTAAAAGACTCAACAATTAATGGGAATTCAGAATCGGGGCGTTACAGGATGTCTTTCATTTCTTGTCTGTTTGTAGGGTTGTCTTTAATAAGATTCTTGTTGATATTGTTGTAGCCCAAAAGGCATATATTTGAGTTGTATTCGAGCTTGTACTTCTTTGCCTCATGGATTGAATAAAGAGCTTTTCCTTGCCAGTTCATATTTGTGCCTTTACTTATATGCTTTATGATTATTGCTAACAAAGATAATGCTTACGAATTCCTGGAATTTAAATCTTTATTTTTGCATACATTGCATTCAATCATACTCATATGCATGTCCTTCATATGGAACCAAGTGCTTAAATTATTTGTCTCTTCCTTGTAGCAAAACGATGACTCGGCATCGCTATTTCACTCGTTCGAACAAGTCCATGATCATGGCTGATATTGAACAAGAGAACACTACCTACAAGGAGACTTTGGCTTAGTTTTAGGGACGGATGGATCAGTTACAGACTAACATGAACGTTATAATGGACTTCCTTCATGCTCAGAAGGACGTTTCTGCTGCTACTTTTGTATTTGCAACTATTACTGATGCTACTGTCGTCACTCTTGTGGTGATTCCTGCTCCTGCCGTCATGTCTTCTCCTGTTGTCGCCGAAGCGCCAACTGAGACTGTTGTTCTACCTTCTATCAATCTACCTTCTAGTCAACCTGGTTTGAATAGAATGCCTGCTACTTTCTCATGGGGAATGCCTCCAAATTTCACTTCACAGATTGTCGGTGGTAGTGCTTTTGTCCCATATCAACCTTTTGTTGCGCCCATGCCCAATGGTAATTCTGCTGCTTACCTCTGGGGCATGCCTACTCCGCTTCCACCTCCTGTGGTAAGTCATGACGAACATGACATTCCTCAGGCGCAGATTCACCAGACTTTTGTGTCGACTGATGTTGAAACTCCTGATAAAGACGAGCATGTGTATAAGGGTCCTCCTATTCATATTCCGGTTTTGTCCCAACCTGCTCAGACTATGGTTTAGGATGTTCATTATGGAATGTCTTATCCTAGGGCATCCTTTGCTACTGTGGTATTTCCTGCTGGTTATTTTTATGGTTTTCAGATGGGTCAGAATGCTGGTGAGATGGTGAATTCTGGGTTGGTGTATCTGTCTCAATTTGCTTCTCCTCAGATGTCTGCTTCGACCGCATCACAACTTCCTAATCCTCAGACTCTTGCCAGACCTGCTGATTTTAACAGACCTGCTGAGTATAAGTTGTTGGATGAGAGAATCCGAGCAATTGAAGATTATTCATCTTTTGGCGTGGAAGCCAAAGACTTTTGTTTGGTTCCCAATGTCGTACTGCCACAAAAATTCAAGATCCTGGAACTGCCGAAGTATAAAGGTTTGAGTTGTCCTTGCATTCATATGACCATGTACTATAGGAAGATGGCGTCCTAAATTGACAACAATGAACTTTGGTTCATTGCTTCCAAGATAGCTTGTTTGGAGCTTCTTTGGATTGGTATATGGGTTTGGTACGTAGCAAGATTTGCTCGTGTAAGGACATATCAGAAGCTTTCTTGAAACAATACAAGTATAATCTTGATTTGGCTCCTACCAGATTGTAGTTGCAGAATCAGTCTCAGCATACAACTGAAACATTCAAAGAATATGCACAAAGGTGGCGCGAGATGGCCTCTCGTGTGCAAAAATCTCTTTCTGACAATGAGTTGGTCGACATCTTCATGGGCACTTTGCAAGGGTTGTACTATGAGAAAATGGTGGGTAGTTCTTCTTCAAACTTCACTGATATTGTGACTATTGGTGAAAGAATTGAGAATGGGCTGAAAATTGGTAGAATTGTTGGTTCTCCTATTCAATAACCAACCAAGAAACTTCAGAGCAGTCATTCAAAGAAGAAAGAAGGTGAAACGAATGTCGTGATGGCAAAAGCCTCTCCTCAGTATCAAGTTCTCATGGATCCCATGTCGTATTATCCCTATCCTTATGTTGCTGCTGCTCAATATCCATAGCCTCTGTATTAGTATCATCCTCAAGTTTAGAATTCTCAGAATCAACAACAACCTCAATATCAATAATCTCAACAAAACAACAAAAATCAGCATCAGAATAAACAGAATAACAACAATCAGAACAACCATAAGCGGATGAATTTTGACAGAATTTTGGTGCCTTATACAGAGTTGTTTCCTTATCTGATTCATCAATGGGCAATAATTTCCAAAGATATTGCACCTGCAGTTCCTCCTTTTGGTCCGAAGAATAATCCGAATGCATCTTGTGCTTATCATTCTGGGTGCATAGGACATGCTACCGAAGACTGCATTGTTCTCAAGGCCAAAGTTCAAGAGCTTATCAACCAGAAAATCCTGACATTTTCTAAAGAGCGCCCTAATATACAAACTAATCATTTGCCTACTCATGGTGGATATGTGGTTAATATGATTGAGGACGACCAAGGGGCTGAGTTGGTCAGAGATGTTGACGGAGTGAAAACTCCAATGACTGTTGTAATTAAGAAGCTGAAAGAGCAAGGGTTACTAAGGGGTCTTCTTGGGAAATGCCAGATTTGTGATGTGATCGGTAAAATAGCAAGTTACTATTCTGCCAATTGTAGTTAAAATAGGGTTTTAATCCCTAGTATCGATCTCGAGGACTGCGTCAGACAATACAAGCTTTATAGTAATTCAATAAAACAAAATCAATTGGTGGTTTTGAAAACGGTTTTACTATTAAAAATTTCAATACTAAAAATAAGGAAAAATATAGAATAAGATTATAACAGATATGAGAGCACACTAGGGGTAGTGTATGAATTGCCTTGTAACAATATATATCCTTATTTCAAAGACATAACTCTAATTTTATCAAGTCCTTGGCTGGAAATTTGTTTACTCCTAAATCCTTAGTGAGAAAACCTCTTAATAACATAACCTAATTACTATGTCCATAGATAATTAGTTTGAAATCGAGCATTAAAAATAGTGTCAACGGTGTCCAAGTACAACAGGGTATTCCTAGTCCTAGGAAATATCTACTGAAGCATTATCGATCAAATTGCATTAACGATGGTTTATCCGACCTAAGGTTAACCGCAAACCTAAACCAATTTGTTCGATTGAAAAAGCAGTAAGAACAATGAACGATAAAACTTGATTAATAAAATAAGCACTTATGTCATTCAAACAAAGGAAACAATATCAGTACATAAGCAATTCAGGGACACCCCTTAGCATTTGGGGGTTTAGCTACTCGTAATATTCAATGTAAATTCAACAATTAGATTAAACATTACAAGAATTTTGGATTACTTTGATTTTCAATTACTCCTGTGCATGAAAATCTTCAGTTCTCCCTTTTCTCTTGATCACTCAATTCTTGATCGTGATTTCCTTCCTCAGTCCCAAGTCCCATTTTCTTTCTCAGAACGCGTCTAAAATACCTCCAGGTCCAATACAGCAGTAAGGAATTTCCAAAAATACCTCCAGGTCTCAACACAAAATCAACATTTTGTCGAGACTTGCTGACACAGGTCGTGCAGCTGACACGGGAATACGTGTCAGCCCCCTGTCAACACCTACAATTATATGCATAGGCTTCCTCCTGACACGACCCATTTCAGGTGACACGGGTGGCCGTGTCAGGCCACTGGTTTGCCTCTAAAATTTCCTCCGACTTCCCGGAATCTTCAATTTCTTCACCCGAGTCTTGTGCACTTTTTCGTATGGACCTGAAATCATCAGAACTACCACGAAACGCGTAAAATACAACAAAACATGAGATAATCACCAGAAAACATAAAATTCGAGAAAAACATAAAAACCATAGAATTTACTCAAAAACAATAAAAATACTAAAACAAACATTACTGATTCGTGGATGAAATTTTGAATAAGTGGCGGAAACACAATAGGAATGGTGACCGATCACAACCCCGAACATAGCTCATTGCTTGTCCTCAAGAAATGCTCGAGACAGCAGACATATCACCCCCAAATTTCAAAGTCGACTTACCATAACACTGCTGATGTCTTTCGCGACTCTCATTTTACTTTTCCATCAGGTTTCCTGCTTCCCTGATCTAAACTTTCTCCTACACTTCCACATCAAAGCACTTCTTTACCTGTTAGCTTTTTCACACTCTCACTAAAATCTCTTTGGGTTAAAGTGTTTACACTCAAGTCAGAGCATGCAAAGTCAACTCATAAACTTGAATACCATCTATCATTATCTCGCACACACACACACACACACACACACACACACACACACACACCTATTGAGGTCTTTTACGGTTTTAGTGGGGCTTAAGGTCATAGTGGGATAAACAAACAAAATGGGGAAGTAAGTGGTTATGGCTCAGAGTCGGTGTCGTCATTTTCTCTGTATAATTTGCACTGATTAGGGGTATTCGATATCTTTTCATCGGAATTTATTAGTTTCTACTCAAATGATCTTCTTGAGCATGTATTCTTGATTTTTCAAACTAACATATTATGCTAGGTAAGTGCTTTATTTTTATTTATTTTCATAATCTCTTATATATATATATATATATATATATATATATATATATATATATATATATATATATATATATATATATATATATATATATATATATATATATATATATATATATATATATATATATATATATATATATATATATATATATATATATATATATATATATATATATATATATATATATATATATATATATATATATATATATATATATATATATATATATATATATATATATATATATATATATATATATATATATATATATATATATATATATATATATATATATATATATATATATATATATATATATATATATATATATATATATTTCTTGCACTTACTTAGTTCTTTTTGGTATCTTCACCCCAAACTTAGAATTTTTCCACAGGTTATTCTAACAAGACCTATCTGAGCAAGGTGGGGAACTATTTAGGCTAATGGTTCACATAACGTGGTTAGAAACAAACAAAGGGAAAAAGGCTCAAACTGGGTTAACAAAGGGTGGCTAGAACGACTCTGGGTTAACAAAAAGAAATGTCTCGGTGTCTTTAGGTGTGTAGTGAAATTTAAATAGTCAGCATGCAAGCTCAGAGTGACAAAGACATGCCTGAATCTCTCTCTCATGATGACTAATGTGTTTGGATTTTTTGTTCCTCACCATGTTTGGTATAGCTCGACAAGTTCAAAAGTGCTTCTAGTATGGTGCAGTTTCCTATCCGGCTCGGGTGCAGAGTACTACAAAAACAATCTGGTATCGCAGAGCCGCGTCCAATCATTATACTCAACAATGTCAACATTTTTGGGCTTCCTTAAGAGCGAATAGAGGTTAAATCTTATCATCCATTGGTACATGTTCCATCACTAAAATGTATGCTAAACCTTTCTGAGCATACCTGAAACACAAATTTTGGATCCCCGACGCTTTGGCACCTTTTGCGATATAATCAGTTTTACCTGTTATGGCCGTCCAAAATGCCTTAGCATCAAAACTATCCAGAATAGCTCCGAGGCCATATAATGGGAGTCAAAGGATGCCTTGATACTCTTCGACATTTAATTCATGATCGGTGTTAAACAACCGGGATTTCATCGAGCCGTAGAAATATCTCATCGTCCCTGTCCATCTTTTTTTAAATGAAATTCAATAGTACTTAAAAATTCCAAATTTATGCGTTCGAAAGTGGGAGCTTCTAAATGCATAAACTCTAGCATTCCTATGACATCAAACATTCTATCAATTTCAAATCTTAGGCCTAACTTAGGTAGAGTTTTGTTACAAATATACTTGGTCGGCATTATCTTACGCATGACGTGGTAGGAGTAATGTTTCTCATGTTCCGGGTTATCGAAGATGATGTCGTGCGCATTAGGCGTCCTACTGACCCTTTTTCTTGACCTCTATAGTTCTGTATCTGGTTGTTTTCCTTTTACCAGATGTCTGGGAGGCAAAGTTTTCTTTCCCCTTAGTAAATTTAATTAGAGTTTCATGTAAATCTGTTACTTACTTTTTTATTTAGACATAAGTCTCACACGTTGCAGTTGATTTTCTAATATTGGCAATTTTGAACTTAAACTACTATTCTTCATAAACTCAAGATAGTTTTTAAGGTCTAAGTGACACTTTTTGATTTTACCATTTTCTTCAATTAGCTTAGCACTTAACTAACTGTTTGTAAGATAGCTTTGTTACCTCATGGTCATCTTCCTCGAGAGATACATTCAAGTAGGTCTCATCTTATTCGTTGGAAGAAGATTCTTCGAAGGTTCTTTTTAAGGTTTACTCTTCTTCATTTGCATGAGGTTTTATTTTTCAATTCTTTTCTTGAAGAACCCACTAGATGAAGCTTTTTCTACATGATATCCTCTAACATATGAATCATTTGATGTTGAATCTTCCAAAGAATGCTCGATTGTGGAGATTGTTCTTTCGAAGGAAACTACAATAGTTGATATTTAGGAGTTTGATGAAGTTATTGAGGATTCTTTCAGATTTGAGCTTGTGATTTTATCTTTAAATAATTGAACTAATTTGTTCAACTTTTCTATGATTTTGTCCTTCTTTAATTTTTCCCCAAATTCATAAACACTCCTATAAAAATACATCAAGATCCAAATAATCGCCTTCATTATTTTATCAAATTCCTAACTCGTTATTGATGTGGGTCACCGATCTAATATAACATAAATCTATAACTACATTCATTGTTGAAAAATGCCTCCTTGCAATTTCCACAAACTCAGAAGAACTTCATTTTCCAATTTTGTTGTTAGAACAGGATAAAGTAACAACCCTTCATTTAATCAAATGTATGGTACTCCAATAACAAATATCCTAATAGTAGTACAAGATAATTGAGTTTTTTTCCATGTCCACTAAAATTCATGCAAGTTGTGGAATTGTAAATGCAATAAAAAAAGCACGCAAAGCTAGACCGTTCGATACTTCGCTCGTGTTTCATGTTTATAATGCCACTAATTAAAGAGGTTAACTTCATGGAGGCATGTCTGATGCTAAATTTCATGTGTGGATAAAGAATAGATAAAACACGTAAAATAAGAAGAAACAAGACAAACCTAACAATGAAAATAAATATACATTAACCATGAAATAACACCACTAACTAAATAGGTCATTTGCATGGAGGAGAGATTAGGTTGCATGTGTGAATAAATGATACCTAAAAACTGAAAAACATCGTCATATCAACAGTAGACATAGATATTTGACAGATAAAAAAATATTTACAGGTTAAAAATAAATTTTGTGGCTGCTGGGATTCGAGCCCAGGTCTCCACGGCCACAACGTGGAATTCTTACCACTAAACTACAGCCACATTGTGTTTGCTTGTTCCATATTTTATCTATAATATATGAAAGATTTTAGAGACCATAATGTACATTTTACGTAATAAAGTATAGTAATATTGCAGAAATTAATGAGAACAATTTCGTTAATATTTGAACAAGATACTTTACATTTAGCCACACAATAATTCAACAAACCTATACATAACAACATACCAGATATTGCTGCTGGCTATTACGTGCCCTGCCAACCTCTCTGTTCCTTCCATGAGAATATCCTTACGCTAAGAATCTCTCTTACTCATTTATATCTCTCTATCCATTATACCTTACACTATCAAATCATCTTTTATGTTATATATTAACCGTCCATGAATCTATATACTTCACCATACTACTCCACTTCCCTTTTCATTACTTTTATTAATGAATTCGTCTTGGTTCTTTTCTTAAGAAAATAAATCTTCTCGAATGTTATTAGGTGGTTAGGCATTATTATATTTTTAAGCATGATAAAAGATGGTAATTATACTTAAATGGGAGTAGTACAATAATGTACTCCAACTTATAAGCTTTTAGTTATAGGTATATGTATGTATACTCAAAAGAAAATGGAAAGAGAAATAATGATACAATATATTTTAATATAAGTTCATTTAAACAATTCAAGCGAAATTTATAAAATTAGTTAATATATTTGTTAATAATTTCTCAAAATTACACTTTGGGTATTGATATTTTTTTTAATTGATTCCTCAAAAGTACACTATAGTAATTATTTAGAGTTTGAAAAAAATATTACAAGGTTAAAAACAATGGGAAAAAATAAGACAAACTAAACACAAATAAATAAATATGATATTTAGCATCAACCATCAATTGTAAAGATTATGAAGTGTCTCTTGAAAGAACTGCTAAACTTGAACATTAAATTTAAATAGTTGTTGTTTTCATAGAGAGTGTATGGAATCATAGGTATATTAGTCTTTAGGGAGAGTTGCACTCCTAAATTTTGTCCTCAATGCTATTTTTTGTGTTCTTTCTATTATTCTTAAAAATGCATGTGAAAATATGGAAGTTAGTTAGGATTCAGAGAAAGTTTTTTCGGAGAGGTGTGAAAGGGGTTTTCAAGACCTCCTGGGTGAAATGGTCTGTTGTGCTTCCTTTTGATGGAAAGGAGTGCCCCTTCTTAGTTCTAGAAAGGACGATCCTCCCAATTGGTTTGCGGAAGGGTTTGTTAAGAAGGTTGGTACATGTCTTCATACTTCTTTTTGGGAAGACCCTTAGATAAGGAGTATACCTCTTAGGACTAGATTTCAGAGACTTTTCACCATCACCTAAAGGAAACAAGGCATTATGGGTGAGATTGGGAGGACTTCTTGGAATCTTGGTTGAAGGAAACCAATCATCATTCATGAAAATTTTATAGTCTATGATTTCTTCTTTGTCCTCCAAAAGTTTCAGTGTAGTGTGGAGAGTGATGGGTGGGTTTGGAGACATACTAGAAATGGTTTGTTCTTTGTGGCCTCTATTTACCAAAATCTACATGATTGTTATTCTTCCTCTAATTCTCTTTTATCTAGGGTGAAACCAAATATCCCCCTTATCTAAAATAATTGGGCCCCTTATAAGGTGTTGGTCTTTTTTTACAAGCTTATGCAAAATAAATTACCAAAAATGGGAAACCTTTTCAAAAGGAAGGTCATCATGGACCTAGACGACATCTCTTGTATCTTTTATGGGGATTGACCTGAATCAGCTTCGCATTATTTTTTACCTCTGATCTGGTTTTTTAGGGGATTAGAAATTTAGATGGCTCTCCCTAGGGAGCTAGGGTTTCTTTTCGACTTCTTTATTTATTTAAGAAGATGTCTAAGTCTAGGGGGTTTTGCCATAATTCGGCATGCAGTGGTATGGACGATCTGGTTAGTACGTAATAATAAGTTATTTCATGGAATGTCAATAAATGTGAAAAAGGTAGAGAATAAAAACCTTTTTTTCTGCTTGGAACTTGCTTCTTAATATATCCACTTTGAAATCACCCTCGTTCTCCGACTAGCTTCAGAATTATATCTTGTCTCTTAGCCAATAGCGGATCAAGAATTATGACATGGGTTAGAGGGTTCAATGGTCTTGGTGTTGCAAGTGATTCTTATGGTTTATTAATGGTGGGTCTAAAGGTCGGAGTTCTGGCTGGTTTTCTGTTGGACTATGTTTCGTTGTTTTCGTGCCTTGTACGGGAGTTTTTTTTTTTGGGGGGTTCAGCTCTATCCTTGTTTAGTATTTCCCTTTTGTCTTTTGTCTTACTGCTTTTTGCTTGGCACTCCTTATGCCAATTGACTCTGATTTTATGTATTGTTGGGTTTCGTCAACTTATATATATATATATATATATATATATATATATATATATATATATATATATATATATATATATATATATATATATATATATATATATATATATATATATATATATATATATATATATATATATATATATATATATATATATATATATATATATATATATATATATATATATATATATATATATATATATATATATATATATATATATATATATATATATATATATATATATATATATATATATATATATATATATATATATATATATATATATATAATATTTTTGATGTCTTTAAACAACTCATCATGGCTGTGATAATTGTTAGTTGAGGTCTCAATGAGGTTGATGCTGAAGGAAAAACTTGTGTGGCAGACTGGATGATTGAAGCCCTTATCCTTAGATATTGAAAGGCCTCATTAGATGGTACAAAGCACGTCCTCAATAATATTTGATAAGCCTAAAAATCTCTCTTGCTAAGAATCTGAGGAAACGACTCTACCAAAACCATCTGAATGGATGTCTCATGGAAATATCAAATGTTTATGATAATGTAGTGGAAGTTTAGGGAGTTCCATTTGATAAGTATCTCAATAACATACCTCAATTTAGAGTTGTTGGAACAAGTGATAAAATAGTTATCCATGTTGCAAGAAGCCATACTAAGACGATAAAGGAGAATTTGTTCATGAACGGAAAAACTAGAATTTTTGTTCCTTTAGGGTTACCAAATTTATGCATCAAACAAATTGAAATTATCATCTGACGTTCTATTTTTAATTTAATTATTATCATCTTGAATTCTGTAAAGTTTTGCATTAGAAAAACAAAAAGGTTTTAAAGGTGTGTGGAGGCAACACAATTCTGAACACAATGAGGGACATACTTGTCCTTCAAACTAGAGTGAGTGCATAAGTCCAAAGTGCTTATATTACAATGATGTAGTATGATAACATCAACGACCAAAAATATCATGTGATCTGACAATATTTTTCCGCCATAATGCTTGTGTGTATAATTATCCTTTTATCCCCGTGTCTATATTGAACATAAAGAATATATCACATCACTCTTATCCAAATTAATATTGGTCCCTTAAACATATATTCAGTTACGCCTAGATGGGAAAATTCCATCTATGTGACTTATGTCCCTCAGCATGATTTGTGGAGTACCTACCGATCATGCTTATAGTCATCCTATTATAGACAATGTTTAATAGGCCATAAATTACTTGACTTCACATCTAGGGTCCATAGTGGTTTCAGAGTAAAAGGTGATATACACCATTATCACGTTGAGAATAAATTATGGAACTTGCATAATATTCTATGTAATATTATCATGGTGGATCAATTCAGTATAAATACTACACTTAATATTATACGCATGTTAAAAACTTAATAACTCTTTAACAATGATCCATGAGATATGATCATTAGCCTATCCTCATAATAGTCTCAATGCTTTTAAATTATCCCACTTCATAATAAAGATTGACTATGGATACTTTAATAATAGTGTCCTGATGTTAAATGAGATCTCATGATTAAGTCACACTTAGTATTTAATTAAACATAATATCTATTATAGGGACTTTATTATTTTGAAAAAATTAAAATAAATAAATAAATTTCTTTTATTAATAATCAATAAATTGATACAAGTACCAAGTTCATAATAATATTGTAGCCTCTAAGGCTTACACCAACATCAAGCGTTTCTCCTATCTAAGAGGGAAAGTGTGCAATTTCTCAAGTATTTAAATTTATTCTCATTCATGTATAATTGTTTAGTCTCTTACTGGTATAAGTGTTGGTGTGCTAACCTTGCAGGTCATCCCCCTCTCCACTCCACCAGAAGCTCAAAACCATTGTAGAAACCTTTCCCTCATTGTTTACCAATCATTTATGGTTCCATCATCGAACATTGGCGCCGTCTCTCGTAATCGAAATCTAATTCCCACTCATTTCAAAGTATAGTTATCCTCTGTTAGAAGTTCAAACCTCGTCCATTCTAAGTACATATCTTTGTTCCCATATCACTTTCCTCAATTCGAACTTCCTTTCTGTCAGATCCTCTCTCAGATCCATCGACTATGGTGGCATCCAAAGTAACTTGCTCTACCGTTCTATGTTAAGGTATTGTTGCCACTGTTGAAGATGCCAAAGATCTATAACATTTTCCTTAAAGAGTACATGATCTAATCTCAATAACAACTTCGTCGGTTCCTTCATGACAACATATTATTCAACCTAGGGAAGACCATGAAGTATTCCATAGTCTTCTAGTCCCTGTATCCGTGTAAAAGTTTCACCAAGGCAGCTTTCACACATACCTCTACCATTACCTCAGTATGCAAAGAGCAAACTAGCTGGTGAACAATGTTTACAACATGGAATGACACCATAATTCACAAGACCTGGCAGAAAGGCTATTCAAAATAGCAGAGATTCTAAAATATGTTAACTCGAAGAACAACGTAACGGAGAAAGAAAATTCCCAAGTAAATCTAGCCATCATTCTATAATAGGCCTTAATTAGAGAGGCAACATAGTAAAGAGAAGCACCAAGATCACCAGGTTTTTGCCACCATTGAAGACAACATGCTCCATTCTTCTATCAAGAAGGGTGAAACAACAATCACACTCTGTCAGAGGTCCTTTGTCCTTGCAGAAGGGAGAGATATGAAAAAGATACTTCAGTCCCAGAAAGGAAGAGAAATCCCATGTCCGTCTGCATCCTCGAGTGTAGAATCATGAGGTCGCTATAGAAACATCTTGGGCTTCAAATATGTGATGCTACAAGTGATCTAGAAGAACACGTCGAGCATGTGGACAATCGATTGGACTAATACCACGCCAACAGGGTTGTAAAGTAAAAAAATTGCACTAACCCTAATTATATCAACAATATCTTAGTATAAAAGCCTCCAAAATATAAGCTTAGATTCATGGAGATACCTTTGTGAAGCCTTTGCCGCCCATTTCACTGCTTAGAAGTGTCAAACCACTACTATGGTTGTCCTTAGTGGTATTACTCATGGAAATAAGTAGAACCTATGCAAGTACATTGTCCGCTTCACTAAAGTAGAAGTAGTCGTGGGTGGCACAAACAAAGGATTGAAGTGTTCAAATTTTAAAGTGAATTGAGGTCAGATTGTATGTTTCGAGAGAAGTTGGAACATAAGGAAGCCCATATTTTGAAATACTTACCAAGTAGAGCACAACCTTACATTAATTATGAGTAAGAACTATTGGCCATAGGAATAAACTGATTATTCGAGAACACCGGCTCTAGCCGACCACGTGAGAAAGATGTTGGTCAGCATAAAGAAGAAGAAGAAGAAGAGTGCATGCTCTGGTCCAGATTTGACACCTATACTCCCATAAACACTTCAAGGTACAAAATTTGGAAACAATATGCAAACATTAATTTCAAATAAACCGTCATCAGGAACCTATATATAGTCATAGGTTCTTCCTGGTTAAACAAGTCCAAATACTACCATTTCCATAAAAGTTAAGACTACAACATGAACGACTGCATCCAATTGAAGAATGTAATTGATTTCCTGATTAAGAAAGGATTGCTAGAAGAGCACATCATGGATAGAAAGAGAGGCCAAGAAGATTCACCAAAGAAGAAGGTTCCACCCCAAGGGGAAATCCCCCAAGAAAACTCTCGAAGTTGTTGCTAGAGCCAAGGACAAGGATGTCAGAAGTGAAGAAGAAGAAGGAAACAAAGGGAAATGAAAGTACATCCACTACTATGAAAAACTTTAACCCTCAGTTAGAAAAGGGGTTTTACATCGGTTTCACATGCGAGGTAACAAAGGGCGTCATGAAAACTTGCCATTATTCCCCTTAATTATAGATCAATCTAATGGGAAACTATATTGGCCATTAGTTCCATCCCCAACAACAATATTTTTTGTATTTCTAAAAATAGAAAGCATGTGCCACATACCTCTCTATTTATGTTATTAACCGAGGGGAAAAGTAAGTATTTACATCGGTAATGATCGATGAATCAAATTTCAGACAGCTCCTATGAAATCATTTACTCATATCTTTTTGATAAAGTGGGGCTAAAAAGAAAAATGTTGTGGACCTATGATGGATCCAATCTATAGGATTTCAACATGATAAACCATCCTTAAGGATACATTGAGTCGATGGTCACCTTGGGAGAAGGACGTGATACCGAGACAATTAATTCGAAATTTTTGGTAGTCACTTTAAAAAGCGTCTACAACTGCATTCTAGGTAGAGCTTTCACAACAACCTTGGACATAGTAGCATCCCTAGTCAACCTCAAGCTGAAGTTTCAGAACATCTACGATGAGCTGATAACTATAAGTGTCTGCCTGATTAGAGCAAAAGGACCTATAAGGCTTTACAGTAGGACCAAAAAGAAGGCAAAAGTAAAGTTATGAAATCAACGTAGCCTCTATAGTCAAACAATTGTGGAACAAGGTTATCCAACACCCTACATGTAAGACGAATCATCATAGTCGGATGATTGCAAGTAGCTTATTCAACTGATCTCAAAGCCAGCAACCTCGTCTTCGGTGGAAAATAAGTAGTCGCTATGTCTCTTGGTTATTGATTCATGTTGATTCAATTAAATAATAAACAAATTTCCACTAAACTATCTTTTTCCTTATGATTTCTAAAGGTAACAACGAGTCTGAGGTATGAACAAAGAGATCAAAGTCTCGTCACAAAGACTCATAGGTGTTGTCACAAATGCCATAGGTGTGTGACTAAAGCAATCAAAACTCAAAATTTCAATACACATGCAAAGAAAGTGATCCATAAAATGAAAAATATCGCCTCATCCGTCTCTTGGTAGCTAGCCACTCCATAGGCAGTGGTGATTTTTCCATACGTAAAACTCGACACATGTTTTTAGCCAGGGGTAAAGTATGATTATTGACCCTTGGTCGGGATTGGTACCCATAATGGTCTAATAAACTTTGAGTACAACCTTAAAGAAAAAGCTACGTCCGAGAGAATTGAACTCGAGAACAAAAGAAATACCATAAAATCAAGTAAAATATAGGTAAGTAAAAAAAAAAATATATATATATATATATATATATATATATATATATATATATATATATATATATATATATATATATATATATATATATATATATATATATATATATATATATATATATATATATATATATATATATATATATATATATATATATATATATATATATATATATATATATATATATATATATATATATACTATATATATATATATATATATATATATATGTATATATATATATATATATATATATATATATATATATATATATATATATAGTATATATATATGTATATATATATATATATATATATATATATATGTATATATATATATATATATATATATGTATATATATATATATATATGTATATATATATATATATATATATATATATATATATATATATATATATATATATATATATATATATATATATATATATATATATATATATATATATATATATATATATATATATATATATATATATATATATATATATATATATATATATATATATATATATATATATATATATATATATATATATATGATCTTACCAGATCAAAAAAGGATCAACAACCAGCTCACATCGTGAGCTCCTTAGTTCGCCGGTGGTGGAGAAAAGAAGGGGATGTACCTGCAAGACACTCCGATGCTAAAGTCAGTTTCAACGAGAGTGAAAAAGAAAGTACATAAAAGGTGTAGAGAATAGAATAGCTGACCCTCTAGTGAAGAGGATATTTATAATGTGCTCTCAGCGCTGGGCCAACGGTTACTTTGCACTGGGTTGGATTGCAAGGCCTAATACTAGTAATTGTCAGGGCTTACATGACGTAGGGAAGACCAACACATGGTTTTCACCCTGGGTCAACTGCCTCATGATCTTCGTGAGGTGGATAGTTGTCTGATGATGTGTCCCCACGTGGGGGGCACATGGAGACCGTGGGGGAGACGTGTGAGAGCTCCTCGAGTGTGTTGATGGACTGGACCTTTGTTGGGCCTTTCCTGAAGAGTAGTTGGGTTAGGTTGTACCCGACGGTGGGTCAGCCGCTGGCCCAACCCAAAATAGGAGCCCCCCAAGTTGTTGTTATGAAGCAGAGGAGTAATGACTTAAGAGTCAGCTCGAACGTCAAGTACTTGTCTAGAGGAGCGTTGGGCGTGTTCGAAACACTAAATTGGGGGAGAAGCGCGTGGCCAGGACTAGCAGCTGCTCGACGAGACCAGAGCTTGCGGGAGGTTTTTCTATCAAACATAATCCTAACTCTTTTCTTCCTTCCCGCTGGATATGTCCTCGTCGGGAGCTCTGGTCGACAATGTGACAAAGACAGAAAGGAACAGGCATGCCTGGTCCTCGATCACGAGGGAGAGTTGAGAGGACACGTGCGGTGTCTTCAAGGGCAACGTGTCACGAGTAATCAATGCCTAGGGCGGCTATGCGTAGGGGTACTTGAGTGCCTAGTGATGCCTCGCTTCCAAGTCTCTCCAAGCTCTCTCTGCTCTCCATACTGCGTCTTTCCTCACCGTCGCCGTCAACCTTTCTCTTTCGCCCAGATCTTCTTCCTTCAAGTAAGTTTTTTTTCCTTTTCCAGTTTTTATGGATTTTCAGACGACTTCTCCGGGGAGCTCGTAGGGTTTACGGGGGACGCATGATTTTTCTGGGAACTTTCATGAAGTTTCCCACTGAACTATGAAGTTTTCGGCAGGGCTATGAGTTTTCTGACTGAGCTCATGAAGTTTTCGGCTGAACTATGAGTTTTCCGGCCAAGCTCATGAAGTTTTCAGCCAAGACGCTGGGAAGTTCATAAGAATTCTGGAAACTTTCATGAAGTTTCTGATGAAGGCCCCGAGGACCTGTGATGAAGGTCTAGGGGAGCTTTGCTCCTCGAAAGTGTGCAAATA
This sequence comes from Lathyrus sativus, assembly GCA_963859935.3. NCBI lineage: Eukaryota > Viridiplantae > Streptophyta > Magnoliopsida > Fabales > Fabaceae > Lathyrus > Lathyrus sativus. The sequence continues at coordinate 422,100,437 of OZ012740.1, forward strand.
TTACGAGAAGGTCTTTGTCGAGGAGTTTCCTTATGTTTACTATGGTATTCTCACGCGAGGAGACTTTTTGTCGAGAAGGCTCGCCGTCTCGCATCGACGGGAGTTTCCTCGTAGATGAGTCTCTCTGTCGAGGAGAGGGCTTGCTACTCTGCATCGGGGAGAATCTGTCAAGGGGATCCTCGTCCCTCTCTTTTCCATTTCACTTGATTTGCGGTTGATGGGTAGATTTGATCTTGGAAGTCAAATTCCCCATTTTCCTCTACTTTTCAAGTAAAATGGCTGTAAGGATCGAGGGTGTCATTCATATCGACGATGAAGCTGAGTCCGACACACATGTCGAGCAAGTTGGGGTTGAACAAGCTCGTACGCATGAAATTGGGCCGGGCAGGAATCTCTTAACATCGTGTCACATTTTTCCCTCGATGACACGGACACCTTCGCCACTTTCGAGGATTGTGTCGAGGGCTCCTCCCCGAGTTAGATGGTTTATAAGCTCATAAAGAAGCACTCTATCTGCTCGAGGTTCAAGGGGATAAGGTTTCCGATGTACGAGTTCGCATTTCGGGATGCAGGAAGTTGTTTCCCCTTTAGTGATTTTCAGAAGGGAGTGTTCCAGTGGATGCACCTGACGCCTTCGCAACTTCACCCTAATGCGATAGTGTTCATGCGAGCGTTTGAACTTGTCTATGAACATCTCGGTATTGGGGTCACGCTCCCTTTTTTTTTCCTACACTTCTCACTTACAGCGTCAATCTGTCCAAGGTCGGCATATATGGGTATCCTTGAAGCAGCCGAGGAAGCTGTTACGGGCGTACCAAGATTCTTTTTGCACCTTCAAGGACAGGTTCTATGTCGTAAAGCCTGTATCGCACGTGGTCTCCGACTCCCTGTATGACCTTGTGGTCAAAGAGGAAAACAGGTAGCGTAAGGAGACCTTGGTGTCAAAGTGTCCCCTCGAGTGGGAAGAGGACCACTTTGATAAGGGCATAGACAACTACATCGTTAAGCACAGCGATCTGGACACTGACGACCAACTATCTTACGAAAAGATAGTCTAATTTTTCTCTAGTTTCACTTCTGCCAAATATGTCTACAAGGATGAGAGTTTCATCCTCGACGAGCGCAGAGAGGTTCGTCGCGAGGCTCGATTGATTAACATCAATGCCCTCCTCAAGTGCGGGTCCCATGACTAAGCCTTGAGGTTCTTAGATAGTGAACTTTTTCTTTGCTCGGGCACCTGCCTTTTTCTCTTCTTTGTACTGACTTAATTTTCCTTGTTCTCCATTGTAAACTAGATATCGAACATATAGGAGCATATAATGAAGCTCACGGAAACCGAGGGCTCGAAAAAGCCTGCCAAAAGTAGAGTCTCTTAGGTCTAGCAGATGCTGAAGCCCGACCAAGGAGCTGGTGGTTCCTCCTTCCCCCAATATAGCTAGTCTCCTCCCACGCAAGAGATTTCATCCAAAAGACAGCACACCGAGGAACCCGTACATGTCGACCTCAATGAAAGCACGCTCGGGGAGAAGTTTGTGCTACCCTCTTGCCACCTCCATCATGACTTTTTCTTTAGGGACGACTCCCCGAACATGGTCGAAGTCGAAACCAAGGCGATCATGGGGATTGACAGGGTGGCTAGAAGGAAGGCTTTAACTGAGGACATGGTCGCCGTAATCAGGAATTTTGAAACGGCTTTGGTCTTTAATGATGAAACAAGTCCGACCGCCGAGCTAAAAAAGCTGCAGAACAAGAATGTCATCCTTCTTGCAGAGATAAATAAGGCAGAGGATGATATCCTCGAGGCTAAGACGAGGTACGAGGCCCAAATGCGCCTCCTTCATGAGATGAATGAAATGCGAAGAGCTGAAGGGAACCAAGGGGGAAAGAGATCGACTTCTGACCAATGTGGCTGAGCTGGAGGCAAATGCCAAGCCTGCTGAGGATGAAACGAAGGAGGAAAGAGCCCTCGTAGCCCGTAGTGCCCTGGTCGCCCGGACCCGAGAACTCGAGCAAGACTATTTGAGGGCTCTCGAGGTGGGATTCAGCAATGCTTTGGAGCAAGTACAGATCGTGAACCCTGGGGTGCAGTTTGTCCTATAGGGGATTGGACCTTTCCACCAGGTGGTTGATGGTAGGGTGGCTTCCCCCGAGGCATCCGACGATGGAACTAGTCAGAGTGATGGGGGACCCCGACCCGAGGAGGAAACTGCTGCTTGATTCTTTTAGTTGTGTAGCATGCATGCCATTTTAATTGTTTTATGAGGCTTGTGTGCCGTAGTTAGTAATTGACTTTGCCCGACCTACGTGCCATGGGATTTAACTTTTAATATTCGAACAAGGGCTCTGCCCAACATAATGCATTGTGCTCTATCTTTTGGTACATTTATATTTTGTGTGTGCTACCTGTATGTCAAATATGTGTTTTACTTGTGGATAGACTACATCGTATTTGTTGTTTTTAAGTATTTGGGGCCTTTGCTCGACGTTATTGGTATTAGATAGTAAAAAGAACTGGTCGAGTGGTCGGAGTCAGATTCCGATCTTCGACGAAGCTAAGAGCTCGATCGAGATCTTTGCTTCGGGGCGTGAACTTCCCTTCATGAGCTGGGCTTTCTTCCTAGTTGGTATGGAAACGGTGGAGCTCGGCTGAGGTGTCCCTGTCGGATCACGAGTTTGCTCGCACACACAAGAGCAAGCTCTTGTCTTCTTGTCTTGAGTTTAGGAGTCGTGCTTTTACCCTAAAGCACCCCTGTGGTTGCGATGTGAATAGGTCGTGGACAGTGTTTAACTGTAGTACTTGTCGTACCTCGAAAAATACGATCCCCGCGATGGACGCGGAAAAAACGTTCGAATAGAGTCGCCACCAAACTTCATTCATTCCCAGGAAGGAATAGGAAAATATCGGTAAAACCTTTAAAGAGATAAAAACATGGTCGTCGCAACCAGTATTCTAGGTTCGGGATTCGATTACGCAAAGGGAAGGTATCAGCACCCTCTACGTCCGTTGTACTCAACGGGAACCTCTTGATTCAATTTGAGAGTAAAGTTAGCTATGCTTGTTTGTTTTCTTCTAAGGATTTTCTTCTAAGGGGGAAATTGGTGGTTTTAAGATAGGTTGCTCGCCAAGGATTAGGGCCCTTGTGTCTACGTATCTTCACTTTTAAGAAGTGGAAAATCAGAGCATTCGTAGTTTGTGGGACTACAGGAAAAAAGAGGGAAATATGCTCGCCAAGATTATTACAATCTTGTGCCTACGTATCTTACATTCAAAAAAGAATGAAGAATCATAGTGGTCGTAGTTCGGCTAAATACGGGAAAAGGTTTCGAAAATGAACGAGTGTTTAGGTCGCATTCTAACTGCTAAACATTGGCTTGTCTGCTCGCTAGGGGAGGCTGAAGCACGAGTTTGTTATGCGCGGAAGAAGGGACTAAACAATGTTCTTGGTAAAAGGTCTATATGAGTCGAACGAGAGTTTAGGCCGCATTCTAACTGCTAAACGTTGGCTTGTCTGCTCGCTAGGGGAGGCTGAAGTACGAGTTTGTTATGCGCGGAAGAAAGGACTAAACAATGTTCTTAGGGAATGTTGTTTGAGTAGGAAATCGCACGAGGGCGAGGAATTTAGTGTTTGAAAATTTTCAATCGCACGGGGGCGAGAAAGAGAGAATTGGGTTGAACAGGTATTTTGAGGGAGAATGACGACTATTAGATAAACGAGACATCGGCCTCGCAATCAATTAATCGGGATATTATTGGAATGCTAGATTCCAATGATACCTTTTTCATTCAATTTCGAAATTTGTGTTTGATGGACGGTTTAGACGTGTATTAGAGTTTAGATTCGACTGAACGAGGGTGAGGAATGAGGTTAGACGAGTTGAATATTTAAGAGGAATGACGACTATTCGATAAGCGAGACGTCGGCCTTGTAACCAATTAGTCGGGATATTATTGGAATGCTAGATTCCAACGACATCTTTTTCATTCCATTAATTATGAAATATGTTTGTTGGACAGTGAAAGTACTGGTCCAAGTAATTATGGGAAGTGTTTTAGGAACAAAAGTTCAAATGAAACGCTAACCAAGGCGTACGCCTCAATAGTTGTCACTCATGAATTCAAGGAGTGCAAGACTCTAAGAACTCAATTCTTTCGTAATTTAATTAAGAAAATAATTTGAAAATATTAGCGTACTCGGATTAGGCGCGCTAGGTATTCTAGAAATGTAAGACCGGAAGGATCACAACCCAAGGCGTGCACCTTGAGAGCAATCCTTCGAGAACCCAAGAAGTACTAGACCTCAAGAGCTCGATATCTACATTATTTAATCGAAAAGGATAGTTTATTTTTGAAGAAAAAATACTCGAGGTGAGTCGAGGTTTGAAGTTGAGTTTTTAAACGTGTGCAATAGCAAAGTGGGCTAGTCTTCTAAGTGACCAACTAGAAATAATTGATCAAATAGGTGTCACTGTAAGGAAGCCCAGCTAAAGCAATAAATGTTGTGTATAGTGATCAAAGCTTTGAAATATATTTTTTAAAAGAAAGAATAATTGGAATTTCTTATAAAAATATCTAATTAATAAAAATTTATTTAAAAATATTTTTTAGAAGATTTAATTGAGTGAAAAAAAAGCGATTTGGAAACCTAAAGACAGAACAACCACAACTCAAGGCGTACACCTCGAGAGTGGTTGTCCGAGGATCCGAGGGATGCTAGACCCCAAGAATCCACTACCCTCGTTATTTAATTAAAAAGGATTTAAAGAAGAAAAATAAAAAATGCATGTAATAATTTATCGTGTCATAATAAAATGAAAAAGGATTATCAACAGGATGGAGTACAGGCAACAGAATAGAGGGTAGGATTCACAATTAACAAACCACAAGGGCCTATGAGGCCCAAGGGTCATCCATCCACCGAATTGGGCCGAAAGGCCCCTTCGATTCCCTTAATCCTAAAAGAGAGAACACACAAAACTCAGGGAGAGCATGTGGAGGGTAAGAGTAAAGGACAAGGTGGCAGCATAGAATACCTAGAGAGCATGCATGCGCGCCACCTGGGGGAACGTACTGCTGACAACACAACAGCCAAAGTCATCCTTTAATATTGAAACATGAGCATATTGAACGGTTCTCTTTCCCTTCCCAAAACTCTCTCCCTATCATATATAAAAATCAAAATGATAAACGCTACCTACACGCTCACCTTCATTTTATCTTCTCTCACTATCACCTACACTCAAATATGTTATACCTCCCACCTTTCTCTCTAAACTAGTTTAAATCCCTAAAAAAACTCTCCTGAAACCCTATTCTGCTACCTGAGGTTCTCTTTGATTTCTTACTCTCTCAAATCCACTTAAACCTCATCTCCGACCTAACATCGAACAAAAATTTCGTCTAAAGGTGATGTTATCGATCGGGACAGATTCAAGGCCGCGACGAACTTAAGGAAATTTACGGTGACGAAGTAACACAACAAAAGATGATGCAAATAGTACAACAAATGAAACGGAAAGGATGAGGACTTACACTACCGGAGCTAGCCCGATGAAAGATCTGGTGAGGTAACCTGTCCTTCTCACTATTAAATTTTCTTCTTCTTCTCTGGTCTCCAAGGTTAATGCTTGCCTAGTGAAGGCTTAACTCTTCACACTCTAAACTTTGATGTGAATTTCAGAGCGGAATAACACGAAGGAGAGTTTTAGAGTAGGTTTGAGGTATCATTTCTGGTAGAGCAATGGTAGGGTTTTTCTTTCTTTTCCTTTTTCGTATTTCGTCGTGCTTTTACTGAAAATATCGTGTGCTTTAATGCGGATTTGGAGCTAAGCTTGCCTTACATAGAGCTCTGATGTAACCTTAGGGTTTTCTTTTTGTTCAGGAGAATGAACAGTAGATCCTTAATTTATACCCAAATGTAACCCTAATTTTTCCACAAAATATCTATCGTGTTTCTCATTTTCAATTCTTTTATTTTCTTTTAATTTTTATGAATAATAAATTCTAACTAATCTAATTAATTTTAATTCTATCTCAATTAAATAATTCTAATCTAATTAATATTCTAAAAAAAATCTAATCCTATTTCTAAATTAATAAATAATTCTGTTCTAAATTAAAACTCTAATCTAAATCTAATTTAAATTCTATTCTAATTAATTAATTCAAATTCTTAATAAAAATTCTAATTTCTAATTCAAAACTAATTAATTCTAATTAATTAAAAAACTAATACTATTTTCTAAATTAAATTCTAATTCTATTCTATCCATTTCTATAAAAAAACAATATTAAGATCCTATTTTTTTTTAAACTAATTAAGTTCTATTTTCTATTCTGATCTAAACTATTTAAAATTATATTACATTAACATTATCTAAAAAAATAAAATTACAAAGTAAAAAATAATGATAAATAACAAGATGCCATGTGGCACGCTCTTATTGGGCTAATAAGGGAAAATGCTCATTTTTGCTGAAAAATACGCTACACTGTATAAGTGAGGTAAATTAAAAACAAAGTCGGGCAAATGAAAATTTTGAAAAAGGTAGGGACAAATTTGGCGTATAACAGTACTGTTTAAGCTTTTTAGCGTTCCATGGTCGAGCAAGTTCCTCCCCGTGCAAGTTTTCAAGGTAGTAGGCTCCTGACCCCGTTTTCGCGCGGACGCGTTAGGCGCTCTCCCAGTTCGCAGCGAGCTTGCCTTCATGCGAATATTTATGGTTTCTTCGTAGGACTAGACTGCCTACCTGGAATTCGCGTTTGAGGACTTTGCTGTCATGCCACAGAGTTATTTTTTCTTGAGAGAGGCTTCACGGAGGGATTCCCCTGATGGGATTTCTTCTACTAGGTCGAGGTCCTCCCTTAGGGCCTCATCCTTCGCCTCCTCGTCGAGGGGAGATTTAGTCCTCCTCTAGGGTTCCCTTATTTCCACAAGATTTACTGCCTCGGTTCCGTAAGTCATTCAGAATGGGGTCTTCCCGGTGGTCGAGTGTGGGGTCGTTATGTAGGCATAGAGCATGTTGTGCAACTCCTCGACCCACCTTTTCTTGGTGTCGCCCAGTCTTTGCTTCAGGCCTCGTAGGATCACCCTGTTCGCGGCCTTAACTTTCCCATTGGTTTGTGGGTGCTCGACAGATGTAAAATGTTGCTTGGTTCCTAGCTTGGTGACGAAGTCTTGGAAGTTCTTGCCGATAAACTGAGTCCCGTTATCAGTGACGATTTCTTGGGGTACGCCAAACTGGGAAAGTTTGTTTATTTTGTAGAAACAGAGTATGTTGTGGGTCGTGCTTTTGGATAGGGCTTCAGCCTCTATCCACTTAGTGAAATAGTCAATGTCTACTATCAAATATTTGTTTTGTTATGACCCTATGGTGAATGGCACGAGGATATCCATCCCCCACCCAACAAATGGCCATAGGGATGAGAGCGTCTTCAGCTCATTGGGCAGGGCCAGGGGCATGTCCCCACAGTCGGTGCCGCTGATCTTACCGGATCAAAAAAGGATCAACAACCAGCATACTTTGTGAGCTCCTTAGTTCACCGGTGATAGAGAAGATTAGGGGATGTACATGCAAGGCACTTCGATGCTAAAGTCAGTTTCAGCAAGAGTGAGAAACCAAGTATAGAAAAAGTGTAGAGAATAGAATACCTGACCCTCTAGTAAAAGAGGGTATTTATAATGTTCCCCTAGCGTTGGTCCAACGGTCATTTTGCACTGGGTTGGATTGCAAGGCCTAATACGAGTAATTGTCAGGGTTTATGTGGCGTAGGGAAGACCAGCACGTGGTCTTTTCCCTGGGTCAACTGCTTCATGATCTTTGGGAGGTGGATAGTCTCCTGATGACGTGTCTCCACGTGGGGGCACGTGGAGACCGTGGGGGGGATGTGTGAGAGCTCCTTGCGTGTGTTAATAGACTTAACCTTTGTTGGGCCTTCCCCGACAAGTAGTTGGGTTAGGCCGTGCCTGAAGGTGGGTGAGCCTCTGGCCTAACTGTCATACGCATTCACATAAGTATGTGTGTTTGACGTCTCTTTTTTGCTTTCACATAAGTATGTGTGTTCGCATCGTCGGCATACGCATTCACATCTTTTCCTCTGTGATTTTTGTTGCAGGAACATTAAGATTTTCCGAGCCCGATTAATCACTTCCCCTCAAACATATCACATCATCAACACAAGCACAAAACAAGGGTTTCTATACCTATTCATCAGAGCAAAAGGTTGAAAATCGGAATTGTGGCCACAACATCATTTTTCAAGCAAATTGGGCAGGTTTTAGCCTTGTTAATCGATTAACCATTTGCTAGTGCAAATGGGTTAATTGATTAACCCTTGTGAAAAATGCAAAATCTGCTGCATTTTCAAGACAGCAACTTGCACTCTACATTTTTGGGGTCTACTTGATTCTAGCATTGTGCCGAACATTTTAGACAACACTAGACACATCAATACCTTTCTAAACACTTCAAGGCATTTGCTCCAATACATCGATTTGGATTAAGACCGCTATGTTACTTCATTTCCAATCATTTGAGCCCTTAGATTCAAGTTTGCATTGGGATGGCTACCGAGTCAACTACCTAACTAACTGAGTTAACCTTCAACTCAGTGAGTTGAGGCTAACTAACTCCAAGGCTACATCCAAAGGTCACTCCGAACCTAGTAACTGCGTAGCAAAAATATATATAAGCAAATCATCACCATTTCACAAGGGATCACCAATAATTCTCTCACATTCTCTCTGAAGTTTCTGCAACTTCTACTCCTAATCATCTTCTCTTTCTTTCCAAACCACACTAGAGCTCAAATCCTTCATTAAAGAGTAGTAACTTCTTCATCGAAAGTGCTTTCTCTTGAGCTTAGTCATCATCATCTTGCTAATTCTTCTTGCTTTTATGGAGTTATATTGGATTTTTATTCATCTCAAGTGATTTCTTCAAGCTTATTCTGTGTAAATTCAATTTCGAAGTTTTCATCATAATTTGCTCGGTTTCGCTACGGTTCGATTGTGAATTCTGTTTTCTATGGATTTCTTTGATTATCTTTATCACAATCTATTTGCAACAACACCTAAGATAAATCTCAGCCTTGTAGGTTGGTTAATTCTCACTCTTTCCACTGTTTTGATCATTGCCATATCGTTTGCGATGTAGTTTCGACGCTTTTTCTTGTTTGTGAATTGATTATGCTTTGATTTGATCTTCAATCTTGATGTGTTAATTGATTCCATAAGTGATTGTTTTCTGATTTTGGACTTGATTTTCGTGCATAATTGTTTGCCCTAACATGTGAAGGATTGCACAAATCATAAGTGGCCAAAAGTGCTTTTGAAAACTCAAATTTCAGCCTCTGCTATAGGGTTAATCGATTAACACTTTTGCACTGGTAAAGTGTTAATCAATTAACACTGTTATTTTCAGCAAAAAATTCCTTTTCTAAAAGGGTTAATCGATTAACACTTTTGCACTGGCAAAGTGTTAAACGATTAACACTACTCCAGAATGCCATTTTTGTGCATTTTCATGTATGTTTGGCTTTCCTTCTTCTTTCAACTCCCATGAATTGATATATTTTATTTTTATGGATATTTTAACTTCTATTTGAGGCATCTTTATGTATTTTCCGATGCTCGATTTTATCGATTATGCATTTATTCACATTCTTGGCATTGTATGAGCATGTTCATATTTTCCTTTTCTTTGATCACATGTTACTTGGTTTGTGATGCATGCTAATTGATTTTGGTACTGTTTTTGCACTTCCATTCATGTTTACATTAAGATTGTTCCTCTTTGGAATGAGTTTAATCCTGTATAATTAATAATTCACCTCTTTTTCTTTAATGATTTTTCATCCTTTTGAAAAATTATTAGCATGTCTCTCCTTTTGGTTAATTAATTATCTCGATTAGGTGATATCCCCTCTTTCTACTACTTTGGATCTTCTAGAGTTTTGTCCTCTTTTCCCCTTACGGAGTTGAAGATTTGCAACGCATTGGACCACCGTTCAAGTTTTGCGATGTTGAGCTGTCAGTTTCGTTTCTTGTACTGCACTTTGGTGTTAGAGAAGGAATGAGAGTAGAGAATTCCTACACTCATTCTGACTATTTTAGGTAAGGGACGAATGACCATGTGCTTGGAATAGTCGCCTCTATCTCCTTAATGTGGTTTCCGTGTTCCTACAGACGAGTCGATCCTTGATCACTTGCACCCTTACCTTCTCTTTGGAAGTAACCTCCTCCTTTTGATTCTCTTTTCTCTTGTGGCCAATCCATCCTTGGTTTCTCCTGATATTTATTACTCATTTCCTTTCTCTTGGTTGATCAATCGTCCGTCGGTTAAAACCAATTTTCTTCTTCCTCAGCAAAGTCAATCCTTTTTCTTCGGTTAAACAGTCTTCCTGTTAGACCCTAGTCCCCATCGGACTTCGCAACCTTCTCTTGGTTATATCTCCTTCTTTCTTGGTTTATCATTGTCTTTCAGTTAAACACCAGTTATCTTTTCCTTAGTTAATCACAGTCTGCTTGTTAATACTGAGCTTTGTTTGGCTTAATCGCCTTCTTCTAGTTAATCACCCGATCTTTGGTTGATCACGGTCTGTCTGTTAAAACCAACTTTTCTTTGGGTTAATTACCTTTTCTTGATTAATCACCCACCTTTTGGTCAATCACAGTCCGCCTATTTGAGCCAATTATCCTTTTTTCTCAATTAACCACAGTCTTCCTGTTAAAATATTGAGCTTCTTTTGAGTTAATCACCTTATCTTGGTTAATCACTCATTTTTTTTAGTTGATCACATCCCTTCTGTTAAACACCGAACCCATGCAATTAGCAACCTTTCTTTGGTTCAAATACTGTCAACTTTGAGTTATTAACCTTTGATCGGTTCGAATACCCTTTCCTTCGATCAAGTGTGTTTTGTCCAGTCAACGTACCGTTCTTTGGGTCATAACCTTTATTTGGTTCTACTCCCGTTTCTTTTGGTTGATCACTGTCCTCTGGTTAAAACCAACCCCTTTCTTTTCCTCAATTAACCACTTTTTATCAGTTAATATACCGAATTCCTCTCAGAGTCCAACACCTTCCTTTGGTTCAATACTCTCTATCTTCTGGTTCGTCGCAGTTCGTCTATTGACACCATCCTTTTTGCTCTCCCCGCAGAGTTTTGCTCTTATCTTTTTTTGGTTAATCACTACCCGTCAGTTACTGCACCAAACTCCCTGCAAATCTTACCTTTTACTCGATTCTTGTCCCTTTTTCCCCGGCCACGTCGCCATCTTTTTGTTTTCTCCCCAGTGGAGTCACCTCTATTCTTCAGTGTTCCTCAATGGAGCTATCACTTTTCTTCTGCAATCCTCAGTAGAGTTTCCCTTTGATTTCCTTTCTTGGTTTTGACACCACTCCTCTTGCATTTCCCAGTTAGGTCTCGCTTTCTTCCTTTCATTCTTGGCTTTGTTGTCGTCCCTTTTCCTTTTCCTTTTTTAGCGTTGGTTCCCCGAACTACATAGGCTCTAATTTCTTCATTGCACTATGAGGGTATGTAGGCACAAGATTGCAAAATCTTGGAGAGCCACCTTCCTCCGTCTTCTTCCATTCTTCTGTCTCTCTGGTCTACCCAGATCTTTTTCTTTTCCTGGTTCCTTGAACTACGAAGCTCTGACTTCATCATTGCACCATGAGGGTACGTAGGCACGAGGGCCCCAATCCTCCGCGAGCACGTTCTTTCTCTTTATTATTCTTCTCTTCTCTCATTTCTTTTCTTTTAGTTAGAAGCCTTTAGATAGATAACCCATCCAAACCTAGAAGCAAGTGAAATGGTTCCCGTCGGGTAGGACGAATGCTTGAGGGGCTAGTACCTTCCTTTCACATAACCGACCCCCTTTCCCGTTTCTCTTCCCTTGGGTTTTATCGATATTTTCCCAGTCTTTCGAGACTAAATAAAGTTTGGTGGCGACTTTGTCGTATCTTTAAGTGTGCTATTCACTCAAGTATACACCCGTTAGCTTCAGCTGGCGACTCTGCTGGGGAGTCCTCGCGCTTGTGAGTTGGGGTCTCGCCTAGTTTTATTTGCTTTTCTTGCTTGTTTGGGTGTTTATGTTTATGCTTTATCTTTATGTTATTTACTGCATTTCCTTATTGCTTTAAATATTCATATGTTGCATATTCTGGATATCTGTTATATTCTGCTGTTGTTGGGATGGGTAGATATTATTGGAGAGATAAGTCCTAACACCGGACTTGAGTATACACATAGGATAGAACGTAGATAGTCATGAAGCATGCATTTTGTGCGTTGGGTTGTCATGAGAGCCACATCTCAGATCCTGATTCGCTTTAGAATACTTCTGTCCTGCGAGAATTTGCTACGGCGGGAGGTTTTCACTTGAGTCCTATGGTTTGGGAGACCTTTCTAGGGACCACCTTGTTGTATCTATATCACACCTGTAAAAGGGATATGGGTTTTTGCAGGAAACTAAGACTCTTCATACCTTTTGTTCTCTCACTCACATCAGATTTTTGCACCGACACAGAATTATATGCAGATATTCAGATTGTGCAGAATTAATTGTTCAGATTGTGCTTAGCTTCGTGATTCTTTTGTTGCATGCCATTTCATCATAATAATTAACATTTTTGCATGTGCACTTTCCAGGTTATTCGAGAGCTCATTCTTTGTTGGCATAGTCATATAGACGATGAGTACTGGTTATAGGGATATCTTTAGTTACAAGTTTGTGGAGCCTAAGATGAAGACTTAGAGGGGTTTGGCATCTTGTCTGGTTGAAGATAACAGGGGTTCTTTCAGAGATGATTATGGAAATATTTTGGCTATTCTCAACACTGATGTCAACATTACTACCATTCATACACTTGTTCAGTTCTATAACCCGCCACTAAGGTGTTTCACATTTCAGGATTATCAACTCGCACCTACACTTGAGGAGTACTCTCATATCTTAGGGGTTAATATCAAGAGTTAGGTTCCTTTTTTTTACACCATCAGTTGTCCAAAGTTTCCTCTTATTGCTAAAGCTCTTGGCCTTAGTAAAAAGGATATGGAAGACAATCTCAAGACTAAAGGAAAGGATATTTGAGGGTTTGCTTCAAAATTTCTAGTAGACAAGGTCGTTTCTTTTGTCGAAGCTGGAAAATGGAAGGCTTTTAACGCCGTGTTTACTTTATTGATATATGGGATCATCTTATTTCCGAACATGGAGGATTTCATAGATCAGGTTGCCATTAATATCTTCTTGTCCAGGAATCTAGTTCCTACACTCCTTGCTGACACATATTATTCTATTCATTCGAGGAATGAAAAGAAGAAAGGAATTATTGTATGTTGTGCTCCTAAGCTGTATCGATGGGGCATGTCTCATCTTCCGCAGAAGAGTCCTTTTGTGGAGAATAGTGGGAATCTCAAGTGGTCTCAGAGGATCATGTCTCTGACTGCTAATGACATCTCTTGGTATTCTCGAGCCTACGACGGTACCAAGATCATTATTCATTATGCGAAATTCTATAATGTACCTCTCTTGGTACAAAGGGTGGAATTAACTATAATATGAGGCTTTCCTTCCGTCAGTTGGGATATCTGATGCTTAACAGGCCAAATCCTGAGGTAGTGGAAGAGTTCATCTTTCATGAAGGGGTTGATGACATGGGTTTGCTGAAGAGATTTAGTGTTGCATGGATACACATTCACCGTGAAGGTAAAGACGAGTTGGGTAAGAAGAATTACATTACGAAAGAAGCCTACACGTAATGGGTTAAGGAACGTGTTCAAGCGATCTTACTGCCATTTCCTTTCGAGCCTTCTATGCATGTCAAGCATCCTAAACTTGCCATTGTTCCTCCTTCAAAAGTCGATCAGCTCAAGCAGATTATTGAGAAGTTGAAGAAGGAGAATTTCAATCTTCTTCTCAACCTTAACAAAGTCACATCCGAGAAGGAGAGCTTACAGATGGATCTTCGCCAAAAGAGGGAGCTCATGATCAAAGAGGTGGAGTTTGAGCAAAACAAACGCATGAAAGTAGGTGAGGCTTTGAAGATTACTTTCGACAGACTTACCTCGAAGAAGGGGCAACTTGTTGATACTCAGTATCAAGCCCATATGGATAAGTTGAGCTACAAAAAGTAGCTTGCAAATCTTCGTGCAAAGTTATCAGAGTAAAAGATAAAGATGCAGAGTGAGCAGGATCGTGCTGACTAGTTGATGAAAAACCTTTCTCAATGTCAAGCCGAGCTTGACAAAGTATTCAGTGATATTTAGAAGCTTCAGGATCAGGTATATCAGGGCCGAAAAGAGATCAGTCAGTCCCACTTGGAGAGTACTCATTGGGAGCATTAGAGTCGTCATCTACAAGTCCTCTTGAATCAGAAGGAGGCATTTCTCTAAGATCTTCTTTAGGGACCTAATCATTCTTTATTGCGCAATCTCATGAAGGATGCAAAGTATTAGAGTGAGAGGCACAGTCGTCTAGCCAGATTTGCTGAGCATGTATTGGAGGATCTACCAGGGTTGTTGAGGGATGCATATGTTGATGTGCTGCCGTACCAGACTCCTTGGGATGTCTTTCATTTCTTGTCTGTTTGTAGGTTGTCTTTGATAAGATTCTTGTTGATATTGTTGTAGCCCAAAAGGCATATATTTGAGTTGTATTCGAGCTTGTACTTCTTTGCCTCATGGATTGAATAAAGAGCTTTTCCTTGCCAGTTCATATTTGTGCCTTTACTTATATGCTTTATGATTATTGCTAACAAAGATAATGCTTACGAATTCCTGGAATTTAAATCTTTATTTTTGCATACATTGCATTCAATCATACTCATATGCATGTCCTTCATATGGAACCAAGTGCTTACATTATCTGTCTCTTCCTTGTAGCAAAACGACGACTCGGCATCGCTATTTCACTCGTTCGAACAAGTCCATGATCATGGCTGATATTCAACAAGAGAACACTACCTACAAGGAGACTTTGGCTTAGTTTTAGGGACGGATGGATCAGTTACAGACTAACATGAACGTTATAATGGACTTCCTTCATGCTCAGAAGGACGTTTCTGCTGCTACTTTTTTTTTGCAACTATTACTGATGCTACTGTCGTCACTCCTGTGGTGATTCCTGCTCCTGCCGTCATGTCTTCTCCTGTTGTCGTCGAAGTGCCAACTGAGACTGTTGTTCTACCTTCTAGTCAACCTGGTTTGAATAGAATTCCTGCTACTTTCTCATGGGGAATGCCTCCAAATTTCACTTCACAGATTGTCGGTGGTAGTGCTTTTGTCCCATATCAACCTTTTGTTGCGCCCATGCCCAATGGTAATTCTGTTGCTTACCCCTGGGGCATGCCTACTCCGCTTCCACCTCCTGTGGTAAGTCATGATGAACATGAGATTCCTCAGGCGCAGATTCACCAGACTTCTATGTCGACTGATGTTGAAACTCCTGATAAAGACGAGCATGTGTATAAGGGTCCTCCTATTCATATTCTGGTTTTGTCCCAACCTGCTCTGACTATGGTTTAGAATGTTCATTCTGGAATGCCTTATCCTAGGGCATCCTCTGCTACTGTGGTATTTCCTGCTGGTTATTTTTATGGTTTTCAGATGGGTCAGAATGCTGGTGAGATGGTGAATTCTGGGTTGGTGTATCTGTCTCAATTTACTTCTCCTCAGATGTCTGCTTCGACCGCATCACAACTTCCTAATCCTCAGACTCTTGCCAGACCTGCTGATTTTAACAGACCTGCTGAGTATAAGTTGTTGGATGACAGAATCCGAGCAATTGAAGATTATTCATCTTTTGGCGTGGAAGCCAAAGACTTGTGTTTGGTTCCCAATGTCGTACTGCCACAGAAATTCAAGATCCTGGAATTGTCGAAGTACAAAGGTTTGAGTTGTCCTTGCATTCATATGACCATGTACTATAGGAAGATGGCGTCCTACATTGACAACAATGAACTTTGGTTCATTGCTTCCAAGATAGCTTGTCTGGAGCTTCTTTGGATTGGTATATGGGTTTGGTACATAACAAGATTTGCTCGTGTAAGGACTTATCAGAAGCTTTCTTGAAACAATACAAGTATAATCTTGATTTGGCTCCTACCAGATTGTAGTTGCAGAATCAGTCTCAGCATACAACTGAAACATTCAAAGAATATGCACAAAGGAGGCACGAGATGGCCTCTCGTGTGCAAAAATCTCTTTCTGACAATGAGTTGGTCGACATCTTCATGGGCACTTTGCAAGGGTTGTACTATGAGAAAATGGTGGGTAGTTCTTCTTCAAACTTCACTGATATTGTGACTATTGGTGAAAGAATTGAGAATGGGCTGAAAATTGGTAGGATTGTTGGTTCTCCTATTCAACAACCAACCAAAAAACTCCAGAGCAGTCATTCAAAGAAGAAAGAAGGTGAAACGAATGTCCTGATGGCAAAAGCCTCTCCTCAGTATCAAGTTCTCATGGATCCCATGTCGTATTATCCCTATCCTTATGTTGCTGCTGCTCAATATCAATAGCCTCTGTATTAGTATCATCCTCAAGTTCAGAATTCTCAGAATCAACAACAACCTCAATATCAATAATCTCAACAAAACAACAAAAACCAGCATCAGAATAAACAGAATAACAACAATCAGAACAACCATAAGCGGATGAATTTTGACAGAATTTTGGTGCCTTATACAGAGTTGTTTCCTTATCTGATTCATCAAGGGGCAATAATTCCCAAAGATATTGCACCTGCAGTTCCTCCTTTTGGTCCGAAGAATAATACGAATGCATCTTGTGCTTACCATTCTGGGTGCATAGGACATGCTACCGAAGACTGCATTGTTCTCAAGGCCAAAGTTCAAGAGCTTATCAACCAGAAAATCCTGACATTTTATAAAGAGCGCCCTAATATGCAAACTAATCCTTTTCCTCCTCATGGTGGATCTGTGGTTAATATGATTGAGGACGACCAAGGGGCTGAGTTGGTCAGAGATGTTGACGGAGTGAAAACTCCAATGACTGTTGTAATTAAGAAGCTGAAAGAGCAAGGGTTACTAAGGGGTCTTCTTGGGAAATGCCAGATTTGTGATGTGATCGGTAAAATATCAAGTTACTATTCTGCCAATTGTAGTTAAAATAGGGTTTTAATCCCTAGTATCGATCTCGAGGACTGCGTCAGACAATACAAGCTTTATGGTAATTCAATAAAACAAAATCAATTGGTGGTTTTGAAAACGGTTTTACTATTAAAAATTTCAATACTAAAAATAAGGAAAAATATAGAATAAGATTATAACAGATATGAGAGCACACTAGGGGTAGTGTATGAATTGCCTTGTAACAATATATATCCTTATTTCAAAGACATAACTCAAATTTTATCAAGTCCTTGACTGGAAATTTGTTTACTCCTAAATCCTTAGTGAGAAAACCTCTTAATAACATAACCTAATTACTATGTCCATAGATAATTAGTTTGAAATCGAGCATTAAAAATAGTGTCAACGGTGTCCAAGTACAACAGGGTATTCCTAGTCCTAGGAAATATCTACTGAAGCATTATCGATCAAATTGCATTAACGATGGTTTATCCGACCTAAGGTTAACCGCAAACCTAAATCAATTTGTCCGATTGAAAAAGCAGTAAGAACAATGAACGATAAAACTTGATTAATAAAATAAGCACTTATGTCATTCAAACAAAGGAAACAATATCAGTACATAAGCAATTCAGGGACACCCCTTAGCATTGGGGGGTTTAGCTATTCATAATATTCAAAGTAAATTCAACAATTAGATTAAACATTACAAGAATTTTGGATTACTTTGATTTTCAATTACTCCTGTGCATGAAAATCTTCAGTTCTCCCTTTTCTCTTGATCACTCAATTCTTGATCGTGATTTCCTTCCTCAGTCCCAAGTCCCATTTTCTTTTTCAAAACGCGTCTAAAATACCTCCAGGTCCAATACAGCAGTAAGGAATTTCCAAAAATACCTCCAGGTCTCAACACAAAATCAACATTTTGTCGAGACTTGCTGACACAGGTCGTGCAGCTGAGCAAGGTGGGGAACTAGTTCTTGCACTTACCTAGTTCTTTTTGGTATCTTCACCCCAAACTTAGAATTTTTCCACAGGTTATTCTAACAACACCTATCTAAGCAAGGTGGGGAACTATTTAGGCTAATCGTTCACATAACGTGGTTAGAAACAAACAAAGGGAAAAAGGCTCAAACTGGGTTAACAAAGGGTGGCTAGAACGACTCTGGGTTAACAAAAAGAAATGTCTCAGTGTCTTTAGGTGTGTAGTGAAATTTAAATAGTCAGCATGCAAGCTCAGAGTGACAAAGACATGCCCGAATCAGTTTTACCTGTTATGGCCGTCCAAAATGCCTTAGCATCAAAACTATCCAGAATAGCTCCGAGGCTATATAATGGGAGTCGAACGATGCCTCGATACTCCTCGACATTTAATTCATGATCGGTGTTAAACAATCGGGATTTCATCGAGCCGTAGAAATATCTCATCGTCCCTGTCCATCTTTTTTTAAATGAAATTCAATAGTACTTAAAAATTCCAAATTTATGCGTTCGAAAGTGGGAGCTTCTAAATGCATAAACTCTAACATTCCTATGACATCAAACATTCTATCAATTTCAAATCTTAGGCCTAACTTAGATAGAGTTTTGTTAAAAATATACTTGGTCGGCATTATCTTACGCATGACGTGGTAGGAGTAATGTTTCTCATGTTCCGGGTTATCGAAGATGATGTCGTGCGCATTAGGCGTCCGACTGACCCTTTTTCTTGACCTCTATAGTTCTGTATCTGGTTTTTTCCTTTTACCAGATGTCTGGGAGGCAATTTTTTCGTGTACCTGCAACAAAGAAAATAAAGAAAACAAAATAAAGGGTTAGTGGAAAAAGCTTGCGGAACGGGATAGAGGGTGGAAAATGGAACACTTTTTGTGAAGGTAGACTAGTGTTTGGGTGAACGGAAAATTGAAAGATGGAAGCTTTTATGTATGGTGGTTATGTAGTTTTCTAGAGAAAATGGGGAAGAATAAGGGTTGAAGATGAAAAGTGATAGAAAAATGATGAGAAAATCTGATGTAAAGAGGTTCAAATGGGTTTAATTGGGTGATTAAGAGGAGGGGTTCGTGTGGGGTCCACCACACCTTCTAAAAAAATTTCAAAATTTTAGTTCAGCATAACCTGACACGGGAGACCGTGTCAGGATTCTGTCATCCATCAACATGCGCAAAAATACTTCACTTCTTCCCAGTAGGCCTGACACGGGCCGTGTCAGCTGACACAGGCAGTCGTGTCAGCCTACTGGAAGTCACCAAAAATGCAATTTTTTTACCAATGTGCCTATCCTGACACGGGCCGTGTCTGGTATAACTTCGCCACTTTTTTCAACCGTTTTCCATCTTTTCTTAGGTGTGCTTGATTTTTCATATGTATGCTCAAGAATATTATTCCTTGGGGCATCTTCGCTCTTTTGTGAAGGCTCTGCATAAACCTAACAATCCTAACAAAAACAAAAGAAAACAAATGGTTAGACATAAACGCGTGTGTGGCCTCACATGAAGCACTTCGTTTAACGTCGCATGGCTCGACGGTCGTTCATCTTATCCTGTAAGATGAACATCTTCTATCCGACCACCCTTTTGGCCTTGGTAATAAGGCTTAAGCCTCTATCCGTGGTGTCTCTGTTTGCTTGATATTTGAGTTCTATAGCTCCATGCGGAAACACCTTATTCACAATAAATAGTCCTGACCATCTAGACCTTAACTTTCTGGGGAACAACTTCAACTTGGAATTGAATAAGAGGACCAATTGTCCTTCCGAAAATTCCTTTATTTGGATCCTACGATCATGCCATTTTTTTTGTTTGATCTTTTTAAACTTTGGCATTCTCATACGCTTGATTTTGAAATTCTTCGAGCTCATGAAGCTGAAGGATTCGGGAATCTCTCGCTTATGTAAGATCTAAATTAAGGAGTTTCGAGGCCCACAAAGCTTTGTGTTCCAGCTCCAAAGGCAAATGACAAGCTTTTCCATAAACAAGTTGGTAGGGAGACATGCATATGGGTGTCTTGAATGCAGTTCTATATGCCCATAGTGCATCGTCCAACTTGGTTTCCCAATCCTTTCGAAATGCACTAACCGTCTTCTCTAGGATTTGCTTGAACTGTCGGTTGGAAATTTCAACTTGGCCACTTGTTTAGGGGTGGTATGGAGTGGAAATTATGTGCTTCACATTGTATTTCTTCAGTAACCTTTCCATAAGAGGATTCAGGAAGTGAGTTCCCTCATCACTAATGAGCGCTCTCTAAACTACAAACCTAGCAAAAATGTTTTCCTTCATAAATTTAACCACCACCTTCGCGGTAAGGCCACTGCTTCAACCCATTTCGATACATAGTCCACTGCCACTAGAATGTAGTTCTTTCCAAATAATGGTGGAAACGGACCCATAAAGTCTATCCCCCAAACATCAAAAAGCTCAACCTCTAGCATGGCATTCTGAGACATCTGATTCCTTTTCGAAATATTGTTTATTCTCTGACATCTGTCACACTCCTTAACTATGTCCTGGGCATCCTTGAACAAGGTGGGCCAATATAATCTCTATTGGAGGACTTTTATTATGGTCCTATCACCACTAAAGTTTCCTCCATAGTCTGAGTCATGGAAAGCTTTCAGAACGTCCCTCTATTCATCCTCCAAAACACATCTTCTCACCAATCCGTCTATTCCTCGTTTGTACAAGAACGGGTCATCCCACTAGTAGAACCTGCAATATGCAAAAACTTTTTCTTTATGTTAGAATCAAATAGTTCGCGTAATTTGCGAACCAAAGGACACCAATAACAACGAGGATGGGTTCATCAACAAACTCATCCTTTATTGATCTCTTGTCCTTCATTTCTTTAATAGGAGACGTGCGAGATAAGTGATTAGCAATGGTGTTTTCACACCCTCGTTTATCCTGAATCTCCATGTCAAACTCTTGTAGTAGCAAAATCCATCTCAGAAGTCTCGGCTTAGATTCCTGTTTAGAAAATAAATACTTCAAAGCAGCATGATCAGTATAAACAACTACTTTGGATCCTAAATGATATTTCCTGAACTTATCAAAAGCATAAACCACTACTAACAACTCCTTTTGGTTAGTTGCGTAATTCATTTGAGTAGGGCTCAACACATGACTGGCATAGTTGTAAGACCCCAAATTATTCCCTAAGATTAGTCGTTTCGTCTTGTATCCCATTTCATTTTGCATTGCGTTTAACTAACCACTAACAGGTTATGCAGTTGGTTAATTTTTGCAGGTAAATATCATGTGGAGCGCCCTTTGGTTCATGAAGGGTAAAATGGTCTTTTGTCTGTGGCCGGCCGTCAATTTACAAATTTTTGAGCTACGGTATTAAAGTTGGGTCGTTTGATCTGGTTGATATGAGTTATGGGCATTTGACCGGGTTGATGAGAATTGAGCGGAGGTGGTGGCAGAAACGGGATTAGTCGGATAAACGGGAAGAGTTAGGAATTAGTAGGAAGGGGTTTTCATTTCATTTTTCATTTCATCTTTTTAAATTAATTTTATTGCATTTTTTAATCAATCATAGTTCACCTTTTTTATTAGTTTTATTACATTTCAATTTCATTTCTATCTTAAGTCCCATTGCATTTTTAATAATTTCATTTCATCTCTATTTTTATTAAGTCCACTTTTCAATATTTTCTTTATGCAATATTTTTGAAGTTTTACTAATTATTCGCATAATAAAAAAATGTATATAATAAATAAAAAGATTTTAAGGAAAATAATAATGAATTTTTATTATTAGAATTAAATTCTTTACAACAAAAATTACAAAAATATATATAAATAAAATTGACAAAAATACTTAATTACATTTTTCCTAAGAATAAAATAAATTTTTTTACAAATAAATATAAAATTACAAAAAATTTAATGATTTACAAAAGTCCTAAAAATCCTAAAAGAAGTCCTACGGTATTTTGACTTTTCGACTTTGAACCTCCGACTTTTCCTTCGAACCTGCAAGTCAAAACAAGCAAAGAAATTTAATCGGTTAGTGGGACTTCGACACCCTCAGAACAGTGTCATCATCGGGTGTCGGGAGGGCAACGGATTGCTCCGAAGCCGACTCCTGGTCCGATTCTCGGCCAATGGCCAAAACCGGCAATTTCCGTTCTTATCAAAGGTACCGAAAGATGAAGAGGAAAAGTGGTTTCGCAATAAGCTTTGGCCAAAAAGGGGGCTATACAGAAAAGTGCTTATCTGAAAAGTCGGTTTGAGAATTGGTTTTTTCAAGAAGACGGTTTGCCAAAACGGGGCCTTAACGCCAATCTTCCTGAAAAATAATTCTAACAAAAACCCGACAACTGCGGTTCAGTTCAAGCCAGTTCCGAAACAAGTTCAACAAGATCAAACTGGTTCAAACCAGTTCAAGTACCCGAAAACCAGTTCAGAAAGAACCAGCCAAACCAGTTCCGAAAACCCCAGAAACCAGTTCAAGGAAATAGTCCGACAAATCGGTTCGGAAAACAACCAGTCAAAAGATCCAACAAAGCGCAACCCAATCATCAATAGATTTCCGAAACAAACTCAACAACAAGCATAACAAGTTCAATAATCAAAATCGCGAAAAATTCTCAACAGCAACAATCAAGCAAAATCCTTTGAAGTCTCCTTAAAAGTCGCAACCTCAAGATTCGCAAATCCAAAGCCCACAAAGAAAACTCAAATCATATAAAATATCAGAAAAGGGGATTAGATTCGAACCCTAAACAAGCAAACAAGACGGTGCCGGATCCAAAATGAATACGGTTCAGAGAATCTTTCAGATCAATCATCATCACCTCGAAAGCAAGAAGAAGAAGATCAGAATCTCGACGGAAGTAACAACAACAAACCGAAGTCGCGATTGCGAACGGCGAAGGAAGGCTCAAAGCGAACCGGAACTTCATCCCGTCGGCCACTCGGAAGCTTCCGGAGGCTCCGGACAGAGGAGAATATCACTGACGGCTCGTTCAGCGCACCGCAGCCGCTTCCACCTCAGTTTCCACATCATCAACGACCACCAACCGTGAATCCGAAGGTAAATGGAAGGGTATTGTGTTTGTTTCATTTGATTTTGAGTGTTTGGTTTTAGGATAGCAACATGCAAGCCAGAAAAAGAGGGATCAGAAGGCTTCAACAATGGCGCCGCAGCGGTATTTCGCGAGGAGGAAGAAGAGTTTTCCAAGTGAAACCTAAAACAAGTGAATGTAGACAACGCCTCACTCCCCTTTCTCACTTTCAATTAGTTTCATTTTTTATTGTTTTTTAATTTTATTTTCATTTTTAGTCATCATTTTCTTAGTTGTTGGTGACTATAGTTTAAGGTGGCAAAGATAAAATTAATCTTAACAAAATTAACATTTAATGGTAGTTATTATTTTCAGTTAGTATTTTAAAGCTAAAATTATTTTTTTTAATTGAATATTAAAACTAAAATCATTTTCTTAATTTAAACATAAAAGCAAAAATCAATTTCTTCATTGAACACTAAAACAAAAATCTAAACTTTTTTTATAAAAAAACTAAAAAACTTAAATCTAAGATTTAGTTTAATTAAGATCGGTATTAATCTTAATAATTCTAAACCTATTTGTAAATTTTAAAACTTTTTTTTAGCTTTTAAAAATTGAAAGTTCTTTTTTTAATAAAAATCTAAAGTTTTTCATAATTAAATGGAAGTTTTTCATTATTAAAACTTAACACATTTTTCATAACTAAAATTGAA
Organism: Lathyrus sativus; assembly: GCA_963859935.3. Classification (NCBI taxonomy): domain Eukaryota; kingdom Viridiplantae; phylum Streptophyta; class Magnoliopsida; order Fabales; family Fabaceae; genus Lathyrus; species Lathyrus sativus. The sequence continues at coordinate 422,124,254 of OZ012740.1, forward strand.
ACGTTTTTCCTATTAAACTTAAAACATTTTTTACTAAAATTAAAACCTTGTGAATGTTAAAATTAAAATGTATTTTCAGTAATTATAATAAAACCAAAATTTTCTTCATAAAAAAAATCTAAAATTAAAACATTTAGTTCTATTTTTCTCCCATAATTAAATTCAAAAATAGTTTCTCCTTTAAAACAAAAATCAAAAAAACAAAGTTCTTGAGTTCGCTGTTTCAGTTCCGTCTAACTCCATAAGTTTGTCTGTTTCAGCTTATTGTCGTTTCATTTATTCGTACTATTTTTTGGCATGGATGTAATTTATGCGAGACCATGATCACAGTTTTATTTCCCGCTTTTGTTTTGGGATTTGTAATTTTCGCATTTCTTTACCGTTTCTTTACTTTCCGCGCCTTAATTATGCCGCTATGATATATTTTGGCTGTTTGCGTTGATTTTTACCGTTTAAGCGCCCTCCGAAGGAATTAGGTCTAGCCGTTTGACAGCCGAGTCAATAGTCCTAACCCTTAACCGTTTCAAACCCTAATAGCCTAGTTGTCCTACCGTGGACGAAAATACCCTTCACTCTAGCTTTAGGTCAAAGAGTCGCCGCACTCTGTTTTAGGGTTTCCTGTCGTTGAATCCCTAATTTCAACCCTAATTTTAATTAACAATTCAACATAGAAATAGGAGTTTCGAACTCCACGTAAGCGTGTCCTTAAGATATGTTTACTCCCCATTGAAACCTTGACCACAGTCAAGAATTTTCTAACCTCCCTTTCGAGGGGAACTACGATTACTCTAATTTCATTCCCTATCCAGGATACGTAGGCACAAGATGCGACATCTTGCCGAGTAAACTTAGGACTAACCCTTAGGTATTTTAGGTCACTCTATCCCTTAGCTCAATATATATTAAAGCAGATAATAAATTAAATAAAAAAAGCATACAATAAACAAAAGGTTCTTGTAGAGTACTACAGAAGTTTAGGGTGCTAGTACCTTCCCTAAGCTTAACCAACCCCTTACCTAGGTCTCTCCCCGCATTATGTTTACGATGCAAAATTAGGTTTTCCCTCTTTTGACCTTTTCCTTCGGATAAATCAAATAGCGGTTGTAAATTAAGAATTGTGATTTAAACTAATTAATAGTTTGATATCCTATTTCCACCGCAACAGAATATGGCGACTTCACTGGGGACTGCCATAATTCTTAAGGGTTGCCCCTATTTTGTTTATTGTATGATATTTTATCTGTGTATATTATTGTATATTTTGGGGATACCTGTTATTGTGAGATAAGTCCTAACCCGGACTTTAGTGACCTTATTATAGGATGGTGATATATTCAACGAGACTTATAAGGAGTGAGTCCCGACTAAGTTGACTTGAGAATCACCGCTCGATTGAAACCCTTCCATAAGATAGTTTGGTTTAACGAGTAGTCGTGAAAACTTTTACTATTTTTGCAAAGGAGTCTATGATATTGAGGACCGTAGTACCTTAACACCACCTTGGCCTTATATAGGACGTAGTGCGGGAACTATGTGGGAGTAGTCCTACAATAGTTGCTACGCGATACTACCCTCAAAAGAGGTTCTCTTGAGAATATTATCGACCCCCGAGTCAGTCGGAAGGTTGGTAATATCCGAAGGAAGGGCTAATGACTTTGGGCACTTTTTAGAACCTTGTTCTGCAGGTACAACTAACCTTAGTACATACCCTATGGGGATGGGTAGACCTTAACTCCTTATACTTACCTCTAACCTAGGACTTTATGTATGTGCATTGCATCTATAAAACATCACATTGTATTACATTTCATGTAACTCAAACCTTATTTATGAATATTGCAGGATACTATGGATTACAATAGAAGGAAAACTGTGAAATATACTTTTAAAAGTCCTAAGCTAGATGACCTAAGGAAGCTAGGATCTTTAGTCCAAGATCAAGACGGATTTCGAAATCGGTATGGAAGGTTGTTATCTCTGTTGGAATTTAAGGTGAATGAGGAACTTCTTTCGGTTTTGCTACAGTTATATGATCCCGACTACCATTGCTTCACATTCTCCGACTATCAGTTATTACCTACTTTGGAAGAATATTCTCAGCTTGTGGGGTTGCCTATTTTGGATAAGTCTCCTTTCCCTTTCTTGGAAAAGGACCCTAAAGAACAGGATATTGCTAAAGTCACATGTTTGAAGGTATCTGAAATTAAGGAAAATATGACTAATAAGGGTGAAATTTTTGGGCTACCTACAAAGTTCCTAATGGAGAAAGCCCAATATAATGCCGATCATTTGAGCATGCCTACCTTTGAGACGATCCTTGCTCTGCTTATCTATGGAGTGTTGCTTTTCCCTAGTTTTGAAGGATTTGGGGACCTTAACGCCATCAAGATCTTCATACAAAGGAATCCAGTACCAACCTTATTGGGTAATACTTATCATTCTGTATATCTCTGAAACCTCCGTGGTCGAGGGATGAGTACCTGTTGTGCGTCGTTACTGTACAAGTGGTTTATTTCGCACTTGCCTAAGTCTAGTCCTTTTTGGAGTCCCATTCAAGGACGTTGGTCACAAAGTGTTATGGCTTTAACTCACTCCGATAATGATTGGTATAATCGTATGTATGATGGAAAACTACTTGTTGATGGTTGTGGAGATTTCGTTAACATGCCTTTACTCGTTTTTAATGGAGGAATCAGCTACAATCCAGTCCTAGCTCGCCGACAGTTAGGGTATCCCTTGAAAGAACCGCCTAAAAGTATTTATGTGGAGAAGATCTTCTTCGAAGGCAACAAAGAACTTCAAGGCCAGATCATATCCTCTTGGAAACATTTGCATAGGAAAGGTCGAGAAAGTCTGGGAAAGCTGAATTGTATGTTCATGGAGTCGTACCTTCAGTGGGTCCGAGAAAGAGCTATCAAATTGAATATGCCTTATCCTCGCCAAGAACCTTTACCTCCAAGAGAGGAACCTGTCCAATATTTCATGTCTAAGGCTGAAATGTTGAAGGTTGCTTTGAAGAAAGCTCAACATGAAGCAAAAACATGGAAGAACAAATACCAGGTGATAGTCAGCGAGTACGATGAACTTCAAAAACAGCTTCAGTCAAAGAATGAAGAGATACTCTCCCACAAGAAGAGAAGAATCTACGAGGATTTATTTTCCTCCGGATGTCCGCTTACTCCTTGAAGTTGTGGATAATGCTTCCTTAGGGTCATTGTTAGCTTTTGTTTAGGTGTTTCCATTAAAGACTTTATATTTACTTGTAATCCAATTTTTCAAATCAATGAATAAAAATTTCTTTGTTATTCCGCAATATTCGTAAATATTTGAATTCCATGAAATCATTTTGCATTTTAACATCATATTTTGCATTGCATGTGTCTCCCGGTTGCTCATTTTCGGTTATCTCACCTTCCAGTTTCGTCACCCTGGGTCCTCCGCATCAGTATAATACTAGAGCCCAAGCTCAAAAAAGGATGGAAGAGTAAGCTCAAGAGATCGACCGTGTCAGCCATGAACTCGAAGATCTTCGAGGAAGCGTGGGGAAGATTATGGAGATGCTACAAGCTCTTAATGCAAAGATGGATACTCAACCTACTGTTGTTTCTGAGATTACCAGCACTATTGTGGGTCCTCACCCAACTGTTACTGTTGAGAATATACCGCCTCATGGTCTTCAACCCAGTTTGGTGCATCCTACCATCGCTCAACCAGTTCGACGAGTTACTTCTCCGAAGTGCAAAACTCCGAGCTCTGACCATCATAAAAGAGCTACACGTCCGAGGAATCGCTTGATGGTTGTTCATCAACATTAGCAGAACTGCATTCAAGGTTATCTGGTTCAGTATGCGCAACAACCCTATGTAGCTATTGTTGCACCTCCTTTCAGTCCTCAATTTCCTACCTATCAGCCTGTGCGACCGGCTCCGGTCTATCAACCTCTGGTTTATCAACAGCCTCATGTTTATCAGCCTGCACAAGCTCCTGTCAAGTGTCAACGAACGCCCAACGCTCCTGCCAATCCACAACCTAAGAAGCAAACACCTAGTCAGAATGCTCTGGTTAGGAGACAATACAAGCCTTGTCCGCCAATCCCAATGACGTTCACCGAGTTGTATCCTTATTTAGTGCAACGAGGTTTGATCACTACCCGATCAATGGGTCCGCCTCGTAATCCTTTGCCTGCTAATTACAACGCCACCGCTCATTGTTTATTTCATAAGGGGGCACCCGGACATGATTTGGAAGATTGTTATGCTCTGAAGGATATTGTCAGAGATTTGTTGGAAAAGAAGATTCTCTCTTTTGGTGATCATCGACCAGAGATCAAGACTCCTCTCCTGGTATTCAACATGCCTTAGCCAATTACATCTTGAAGGACTTGTCATGTAGTTCATTTGTTTAATTATATGTATTTTTCTTTCGATCAAGCATAATTAGCATGTACGAACTTGTTTATTTTGGAATAATTAATGCAACGCATATGTTTGTCTTGAATAAATCCATTCGTTTCACTCATTAAAAATATTTTTTCATAAACTTATAATGCCAACTTTACCTGATCTCTTGCTTTGATTGGGAGGAGGATGATGAAAAAAACGTCAAATTTCTTGTTGTATGCTTTCAATTGAAACCTGCTGATGATGTAAGGCATTGTTTCAAATCCCAAACAATGGAGACATAAGGACGATAATCCCTCTTTACCCCCTTTGAGCTTTGAAGTAGGAGTGTTCTTCTTGTCCAAATTAAAACCCTTATTTTAACCTGGGGCAGGGTAGTTTTTCAGTTAAAATTGATCGAGCGCTCATACCCTCAAAAAAGGAAGAGCGAACCTGCGAAGATCCATTCTATCCTTAACATCTTAGGAAGTTTAGAAGTCAATAACTATCCCTCTACTACCTAAAGAGTGGGGCAGTCACAAGCCTTTCAAAGGAGTCACACGACTTAAGCAGCAAAATATATATATATATATATATATATATATATATATATATATATATATATATATATATATATATATATATATATATATATATATATATATATATATATATATATATATATATATATATATATATATATATATATATATATATATATATATATATATATATATATATATATATATATATATATATATATATATATATATATATATATATATATATATATATATATATATATATATATATATATATATATATATATATATATATATATATATATATATATATATATATATATATATATATATATATATATATATATATATATATATATATATATATATATATATATATATATATATATATATATATATATATATATATATATATATATATATATATATATATATATATATATATATATATATATATATATATATATATATATATATATATATATATATATATATATATATATATATATATATATATATATATATATATATATATATATATATATATATATATATATATATATATATATATATATATATATATATATATATATATATATATATATATATATATATATATATATATATATATATATATATATATATATATATAGCCCGCTAAGTCAAACCTATGAAGGAGACTTAGGCAAAACTGGGGCATCCCGCTGGACTCCGAGGTCAAAAATCCAAAAGACGTTGTCCAGGAAAATCCAAAAGACGTTGTCCAGGAAAGAGTTAGGGAATGAAGGAAAAAAACAAGGGATTACCGTAAAGAATCCCCAATAAAGAGCAAAGTCGTATGATCAAACAAAAAGATAGGTGAGTGACTGCCATGTCCAAAGCCTTGATGAGTGCTCGACCATATCAAATCCATTTGAGATATGAGTGCTCATATCCGATTAGCTGAATTAAGACTGGAGAACATCACGAAGAATGGGTGGGTACAAATAACTTTGAGCCTTTATCCTTTTGCTTCTTAAACTGTGAACCAAACCACGATACAACCTTTCAAAGACCTAATTGAAGTAGGAATTCTGTTAAAAGCACACTCGACGAGATAATATTTCCTGACTCCTACGAGCTATGCTCAATTTACCATTGGCATTACAAATTAAATTCATATCCTGATTATGTGATTTCGGTCACAGGTTATAGCGATATCCTTTTTCAAAATAAAAACAAAGATTTTCAAGACAAATATTGCTGCATTGATAGTTTTAGGATAGCATTTCACGCGTGTCGATTTTGCCTAACATCTTAGAAACTTACATACATACATCCACAATGGAACTCGAAGGTCCTACTAAACAGGGGCAGGTGGTTTCTAAAGCGTGTGCCGATGCGAGTCAGACATTCTTAAGAGCTATATTCTTGCAGACTCAGTCATGACACCGTCGATCCGTGCCAGTTACGTCGAGATCTGACAGATCTCTCCAAGAGTTTGAAAACAATGGGGCAAATTGAACTCCACGTTCTCTGTAAAATCCTCTCGAGATGACTCTCTCATACAGCAGGTACCCTGGGGCATATTATTTTTCAAAATGGCGACTATCCCAAAGTCCATTAAGATCAAAACTAACTTGTTTCACGACATTCTTCATGCACCCAATGCATTTTACTCCCGACGGTCTTCATTCCCCAGTAAATCTCATCGTTGCAGAATCTACATCTTAACCATTGCCTCAACACAGTCCCCAGAGAGGCTTTAAACTGACACAGTCCCTAGAGAGACTTTAAGCCGACACAGTCCCCATCGAGACTATAAGCTGACAACATTATGGACCGAGCTGGTGATTTCCTAGACTACAGAGATCATACCAGCATCTTCCCAGAGATAGTCCCCTGCGAGACGTTAAGCTGACAACACTTTTGGGATCCATCCAATAAATCCCCAGTGACTCTCAAGACTGTAGAGATATCCCCGATATCCCCTAGAGATACATGTTCTTGAAGACCCATTCTTAGCGAAATTATCTGCTCCTCAATGAAGTTGCCTTACCTTCCTCAGGAATACTCCCCAGGAGATTTCCATATGCTCCCCAAGAAGTCCAGATGCTTTCCCCAAGAATATTTGTTGAATTCTCCCCAGTAAGTCTGATGAATTCTCCAGGGAAGTTGATATACTTTATCCCCAGTCGGACGTACCTTTCCCCAGGAAGCCGAGGTATTAGTTCCAGGAAGTTTCTACACTATCTCCATGAAGCTGTCTAGCTCCACATCTTCCCCATATAGCAGATATTTATTTTATCCCCGGAAGTCTCTGATCCAAGAGTTCTTGGGCTGATTATGGTTCATGATAGCAATCCCTCACGTGAAGTCATGACATCTTATCCCCAGGCGAAGGTCATGAATCCCCAGTTGAAGTCAGGACATCATACTCTCCGGTGAAGTCGTATCGTATCCCCATGTGGAAGTCATGAAATTTTCTACCCAGGGAAGTTAGAACTTTGAAGCAAAATTTGGTTCTACCATCAACTCTTCTTATCCTCTGATAGATGTATTGTTGCAGAGGTCGTCGGGTATCCCCGTCGAGATGTTTATTTCATCTCATGTCTCCTCTCTCATCTGTTTTGTCAGCATATGCATACTTATTGCATGACGTTTTCATACACATTAACATACACATTAGTATGCACTTTGGCATACGCATTAGCATCTACATTGTGTTGCTATCCGTATCATTCTTTGTCGTTACCAACGAGTAATCGGGTTTGTCCGCTCTCTCCAAGTAGATTGTCAGCCCTAGGCATAAAATACTTGTTTGTTCCGAGTTTCCCCACAGAGTTCAACCAACGTGGACGATGGTTATTTCTGTTATCTTTCCATGATAGGATAAGATAATCCTCATTGGAGTTCATTTCCTCAAGGGAGTCGTGTTTGTCAGTTCTTTCTAGCCCAGTTCTAGATCGAACTTCAGTTCCGTCTTTCGTCGAACCTACCCGGAAGTGCATTTACTTTGCACTATCCTTCAAGAAAAGCCTTCACTATCCTTTATAGATAGGCGACAGTTCTCGCCTAAGAAGCGTATCATCACACCACGATTGTCATTACAATACATCTTACAACAACTGGTATGCAACTGTTCTCAGCCGAGAAGCCTACCATTATATAACCTTCATTACAATTTTTCATTACACTCTACAATTGATCTTCTCGTACAAGGAGTCCATTACTTCATTACAACCTTCATTACAATTTTCATTACAACTTTCATTACAACCTTCATTACAATTTACCTTGCAACTTTCATTACAACCTTCATTACAATTTACCTTGCAACTTTCATTACAACTTTCATTTCAACCTTCATCACAACTTTCATTACAACCTTCATTACAATCTCCATTAAAATTTACATTACCTGTTACCACCTCTACAAGCAGTTCTCACTCGAGAAGCTTATCATTGACACTCCTGCAAATAAGCGGTATTTCTCGCCTGAGGAGCTTATCCTATCTTCGTCATGACTTACAGCAAATGGCCATCTCCATCGAGCAGCTGGGCTTCCATTTTCATTTTCATTTTGAAGTGCGGGGAGGTTTTTAACTGAATCGTAGTCAGGAGAGCATGAATCTTGAAGTATGTAGAAGTTCATTTACACTTTAGTAAAAGAAGAAGCTGAATCATATTCAGGAGAGCACAGATCTTGAAATATGAAGAAGTTTATTTTATCCTTTAGCAAAAGAAGAAACTGAATCATGTTCAGGGAGCACAGACCTGAGTCGTGAAGAGGTTTATTTTATCAATCAATCTATTATTCACAGATAAGCAGCAGTCTCTTTATTTGAGAGCTTAGCCAGTTTGGCATATAAGTCCCTTCCGACGATAAGTGGTAGTTCTCTCTCGAGAAAGCTTATCAGGGCGTTTCCCATTTAAGACCATTTATTTTGGCATACAGCCGGTTTTACCCTGTATATTTTCTACGGATTCCTAAATTCCGTTTGATCCTGTCACGAGGGAAAGTTTACAGAAGCTCGGATGTTATTCTTTGCTCAATGCTCCAACATCTTGTTAATTAATCCTACAGTCGTGCAGATCCAATTTTATTTTTACCCTAGAGTATCAGCCGGTCACACCTAAACCTCTTGAACAATTACTCTCAATATTCCTCAGCGGAGGCCGTCTCATCGGTGCCATCTCCATTGTGGATCTCGTTCTTACCATTCCTTTATCTCTAAAGTGACAATTGGTCGTGCTCGCACCAGTTGACCATCATCTTTAGAATTCCCCGAGTCGCGTTGTTTCCCCAATGCGTCATATTCCCCAGTGTTGGGTTGTTCGTTGCATTTGTCCCCTATGTCGTCGTGTCGTCTGCATATTTGCATTTACCATTCCAGCATCCGAATCATACTAAATTCATGGCATTTCCAGCATTATATTTCGCTCTATTTTGTCCATAGCATTGCATATCACTGCATCTAAGGACAAAATTTTTGGTTATCTATATTGAAATCCCTTTCACCATGATTTCTCGAGCATACGTTGCTCAAATCATCCGGTGAAGCCATTTAAATAGGGGCAACTGTAAGACCCCAAATTTTTCCCTAAGATTAGTCGTTTCGTCTTGCATCTCATTTCATTTTGCATTGCGTTTAACTAACCACTAACGGGTTATGCAGTTGGTTAATTTTTGCAGGTAAATATCATGTGGCACGCCCTTTGGTTCATGAAGGGTAAAAGGGTCTTTTGTCTGCGGTCGGCCGTCAATTTTAGAATTTTTGAGCTGCGGTATTAAAGTTGGGTCGTTTGATCTGGTTAATATGAGTTATGGCCATTTGATCGGGTTGATGAGAATTGAGCGGAGGTGGTGGCAGAAACGGGATTAGTCGGATAAATGGGAAGAGTTAGGAATTAGTAGAAAGGGGTTTTCATTTCATTTTTCATTTCATCTTTTTAAATTAATTTCATTGCATTTTTTAATCACTCATAGTTCACCTTTTTTATTAGTTTTATTACATTTCAATTTCATTTCTATCTTAAGTCCCATTGCATTTTTAATAATTTCATTTCATCTCTATTTTCATTAAGTCCACTTTTCAATTTTTTTTTTATGCATTTTTTTGATGTTTTACTAATTATTCGCATAATAAAAAAATGTATATAATAAATAAAAAGATTTTAAGGAAAATAATAAAGAATTTTTATTATTAGAATTAAATTCTTTACAACAAAAATTACAAAAAAATATATAAATAAAATTGACAAAAATACTTAATTACATTTTTCCTAAGAATAAAATAAATCTTTTTTACAAATAAATATGAAACTACAAAAAATTTAATGATTTAAAAAACTCTTAAAAATCCTAAAAGAAGTCCTACGGTATTCCGACTTTTCGACTCTGAAACTCCGACTTTTCCTTCGAACCTGCAAGTCAAAACAAGCAAAGAAATTTAATCGGTTAGTGATACTTTGACACCCTCAGAACAGTGTCATCATCGGGTGTCGGGAGGGCAACAAATTGCTCCGAAGCCGACTCCTGATCCGATTCTCGGCCAATGGCCAAAACCGGCAGTTTTCGTTCTTATCAAAGACACCGAAAGATGAAGAGGAAAAGTGGTTTCGCAATAAGCTTTGGCCAAAAAGGGGGTTATACAGAACAGTGCTTATCTGAAAAGTCGGTTTGAGAATTGGTTTTTTCAGGAAGACGGTTTTTCCCAAACGGGGCGTTAACGCCAATCTTCCTGAACAACAATTCTAACAAAAACCCGACAACTGCAGTTCAGTTCAAGCCAGTTCCGAAACAAGTTCAACAAGATCAAACTGGTTCAAACCAGTTCAGGAAGAACCCGAAAACCAGTTCAGAAAGAACCAGCCAAACCAGTTCCGAAAAACCCCAGAAACCAGTTCAAGGAAATAGACCAACAAACCGGTTCGACAAACAACCAGTCAAAAGATCCATCAAAGCGCAACCCAATCATCAACAGATTTCCGAAACAAACTCAACAGCAAGCATAACAAGTTCAATAATCAAAATCGCGAAAAATTCTCAACAGCAACAATCAAGCAAAATCCTTCAAAGTCTCCTTCAAAGTTGCAACCTCAAGATTCGGAAATCCAAAGCCCACAAAGAGAACTCAAATCATATAAATATCAAAAAAGGGGGATCAGATTCGAACCCTAAACAAGAAAACAAGATGGCGCCGGATCCAAAATGATTACGGTTCAAAGGATCTTTCAGATCCATCATCATCACCTCGCAAGCAAGAAGAAGAAGATCAGAATCTCGACGGAAGTACCAACACCAAACCGAAGTCGTGATTGCGAACGGAGAAGGAAGGCTCAAAGCGAACCGGAACTTCACCCCGTCGGCCACGCAGAAGCTTCTGGCGGCTCCGAACGAAGGAGAATATCACCAACGGCTCGTTCAGCGCACCGCGGCCGCTTCCGCCTCAGTTTCCACATCATCGGCAACCACCAACCATGAATCCGAAGGTAAATGGAAGGGTATTGTGTTTGTTTCGTTTGATTTTGAGTGTTTGATTTTAGGATAGCAACATGCAAGCCAGAAAAAGAGGAATTAGAAGGCTTCAACAATGGCGCCACAACGGTATTTCGCGAGGAGGAAGAAGAGTTTTCCAAGTGAAACCTAAAACAAGTGAATGCAGACAACGCCTCACTCCCCTTTCTCACTTTCAATTAGTTTCATTTTTTATTGTTTTTTTATTTTATTTTAATTTTTAGTCATCATTTTCTTAGCTGTTGGTGACTGTAGTTTAAGGTGGCAAAGATAAAATTAATCTTAACAAAATTAACATTTAATGGTAGTTATTATTTTCAGTTAGTATTTTAAAGCTAAAATTATTATTTTTAATTGAATATTAAAACTAAAATCATTTTCTTAATTTAAACATAAAAGCAAAAATCAATTTCTTCATTGAAAACTAAAACAAAAATCTAAACCTTTTTTATAAAAAAAATAATAAAATTTAAATCTAAGATTTAGTTTAATTAAGATTGGTATTAATCTTAATAATTCTAAACCTATTTGTAAATTTTAAAACTTTTTCTTTTTTGCTTTTAAAAATTGAAAGTTCTTTTTTTAATAAAAATCTAAATTTTTTCATAATTAAATGGAAGTTTTTCATTATTAAAACCTAACACATTTTTCATAACTAAAATTGAAACGTTTTTCCTATTAAACTTAAAACATTTTTCACTAAAATTAAAACCTTGTGAATATTAAAATTAAAATGTATTTTCAGTTATTATAATAAAACCAAATTTTTCTTCATAAAAAAAATCTAAACTTAAAACATTTAGTTCTATTTTTTTCCCATAATTAAATTCAAAAATAGTTTCTCCTTTAAAACAAAAACCAAAAAAACAAAGTTCTTGAGTTCGCTGTTTCAGTTCCGTCTAACCCCATAAGTTAGTCTGTTTCAGCTTATTGTCTTTTCATTTATTCGTACTACTTTTTGGCATGGATGTAATTTATGCGAGGTCATGATCGCAGTTTTATTTCCCGCTTTTGTTTTGGGATTTGTAATTTTTGCATTTCTTTACCGTTTCTTTACTTTTCGCACCTTAATTATGCCACTATGATATATTTTGGCAGTTTGCATTGATTTTTACTGTTTAAGCGCACGCCGAAGGAATTAGGTCTAGCCGTTTGACCGTCGATTCAATAGTTCTAACCCTTAACCGTTTCAAACCCTAATAGCCTAGGTGTCCCGCCGTGGACGAAAATACCCTTTACTCTAGCTTTAGGTCAAAGAGTCGCCGCACTCTGTTTTACGGTTTCCCATCGTGGAATCCCTAATTTCAACCCTAATTTTAATTAACAATTCAATGTAGAAATAAGAGTTTCGAACTCCACGTAAGCGTTTCTTTAAGATACGTTTACTCCCCATTGAAACCTTGACCACAATCAAGAAGTTTCTAACCTCCCTTTCGAGGGGAACTACGATTACTCTGATTCCATTCCCTATTCAGGATACGTAGGCACAAGATGCAACGTCTTTCCGAGTAAACTTAGGACTAACCCTTAGGTCTTTTAGGTCACTTTATCCCTTAGCTCAATATATATTAAAGCAGATAATAAATGACATAAAAAAAGCATGCAATAAACAAAAGGTTCCTTTAGAGTACTACAGAAGTTTAGGGTGCTAGTACCTTTCCTAAGCTTAACCAACCCCTTACCTAGGTCTCTCCCCACATTGTGTTTACGATGCAAAATTAGGTTTTACCTCTTTTGACCTTTTCCTTCGGATAAATCAAAGAGCAGTTGTGAATTAAGAATTGTGATTTAAACTAATTAATAGTTTGATATCCTATTTCCACTCCAACAGTAGTAAATAACATTTAAAAGTTTTTCTCTTCGCTGTCCTAAAACTGCCCCCACTGCAATATCACTAGCATCGCACATGATCTCAAAAGGAAGAGACCACTTGGGGGAAATCACAATCGGTGCCGACACTAATCTTTGTTGCAATGTCTCAAACGCATCAACACACTCTTTATCAGAAACAAAAGCCTTGTCTTTAACCAAAATAGTGGTTAAAGGTTTGGATATCTTAGAGAAGTCTCTTATAAACCTGCAGTAAAACCCCGCATGGCCTAACAAACTCCTTACACCTTTTTCATTAGTTTGAGGAGTAAGCTTGGATATCACTTCGACTTTGGCTTGGTCCAATTCGATTCCCTTGTGGGAAATCTTGTGACCCAAGACTATTCCTTCTTGCACCATGAAGTGGCACTTTTCCCAGTTGAGAATCAATTTGTTTTGCTGGCATCTTTCTAAAATAAAAGAAAGGTTAGTCAAGCAATTATCAAAAGAAGATCCAAAAACATAAAAATCATCCATGAATACTTCCATATGCTTTTCTAGCGTGTCCATAAAAATGGATGTCATGCATCTCTAAAATGTGGCCGGTGCATTACACAACCCGAATGGCATTCTTCTATAAGCAAAAATTCCATAAGGGCATGTAAATATTGTCTTCTCTTGATCTTTAGGAGCAACTGCAATATGATTATACCAAGAATATCCATCAAGAAAATAGTAGTATTTTGACCACCTAATCTTTCCAACATTTGGTCAATGGATGGCAAAGGAAAATGGTCTTTTCTTGTTGCAAGGTTCAGCCTTCTGTAGTCAATACAAACACACCAACCAGTAACTATTCGTGTAGGAATCAGCTCATTCTTCTCATTTCTGACCACTGTGGTTCCCCCTTTCTTTGGTACCACATGTACTGGACTAACTCATGAGCTATTAGATATAGGATATATAAGGCCTGCATCTAACAACTTTACCACTTTTTTTCGAACCACCTCTTTCATAACAGGCTTAAGTCTCCTCTATGGTTACACAACCGGTTTATGAACATCTTCTATGAGAATCTTGTGCATGCAAACCGTAGGAGTAATTCCTTTCAAATCCTCAATTTCCCATCCAATACCATTTTTGTATTTTTTTTAGCACATAGATAAGTTTGTCCTCTTGGACACTCTTAAGGTTTGAATTTATAATGGCTGGGCATTTTCCTTCAGTGTCGGGGAAGACATATTTGAGTTTCTCCGGTAGTTGTTTTAACTTCATTCCCTTTTTTATCTCTTTACTTTCTTCTAACGACTGAGGTTGCCTAAGATCTTCCCACCGGTGTGGTCGATACCCTTTCCACTGAGGTTGTGCCTTCAACATGGCTAACACTTTTGCCTCTTTGTTGTCACCTTCGTGATCTTCTTCAAAATAGAAAAACTTAACACTCTTTCCAACGGTAACTGTGGTGCATTTAGAGGACTCTATCACTTGATCTATCACCTCTATTGTATGACTAGTGTCCACATCATCCTTGTACTTCATAGTGTTTCGAACATCAATTTTTAATTCCTCATCATAGACTTTCAGAGTCATGGTACCCTCCTCTATGTCTATTAAGTATCTTCTAGTTTTTAGAAATGGTCTGACGACAAGCCTTGGTTCTATGACATCAAAAGATACTTGAAGGAACAAAAACATCCCAAGGGTATCACTATCACTGACAAGAAAGCTCTCAGACGGATCTGCGCCAAGTTTTTCTTGAGTGGTGGTATATTATACAAAAGGAATTATGATTTTGTGTTGCTCAAATGCGTGGATTGACACGAAGCAGACACGATCATAAGGTTCATACATGAAGGCTGGGAGGGTGTACATGCCAAAGGTCCTGCTATGGCTAAGAAGATCCTTAGAGCTGGGTATTATTGGACAACAATGGAGGTAGGTTGTTACAACTTTACAAAAAGATGTCACAAATTCTAGATCTACGGTGAGAAGATCCATATGCCACCAACTCCATTGAATATTCTGCCTTCTCCTTGGCCCTTCACTATGTGGGGTATTGATATGATTGGAATGATCAAACTGAAGGCTTCCAGCGGTCATCGCTTTATTCTAGTTGCTATCGATTACTTCACCAAGTGGGCTGAAGTTGCTTCTTATGTAAATGTTACACGCCAAGTGGTTGCTAGATTTATCAAGAAAGAGATAATCTATCATTATGGTATTCCTAACAGTATTATCACTGACAATGCAAACAATCTAAACAATAAGATGATGAAGAAGTTATGTCAAGAATTTAAGATCGAGCACCACAACTCTCCACCATATCGGTCCAAGATGAACGATGTCGTTGAAGCAGCAAACAAAAACATCAAGAGGATTGTCCAGAAGATGGTCAAGACTTACAAAGATTGGCATGAAATGCTTCCCTTTGCATTTTGTGGCTACAGAACTTCAGTTCATACTTCTACTGGGGCAACCCCGTATTCGCTTGTGTATGGTATGGAGGTTGTTCTGCCTATTAAAGTCGAAATTCCTTCACTCAAAGTCATCATGGAAGCAGATCTTGATGAAGCCGAATGAGGCCAATCCAGATACAACCAGATGAATCTTTCAAAGAGAAACGTGTGACATCTGTTTTCCACGGTCAATTGTATCAAAGATAACTCAAGCGAGCTTTTGTCAAGAAAGTTCTCCTCGAGCGTTCCACGCAAGCAAACTCGTGATCAAGAGGTATTCTCATATTCACTTGGATCCACGCGGAAAGTGGACTCCCAATTATGAAGGACCTTTTTGTTGTCAAGAAATCCTTCTCAGGTGGAGCTCTGATCCTCACCATCATGGATGGGGATGAGTTGCCATTACACTTGAACTCCAACGCAGTAAAAAAATATTATGCCTGGAAAAAATGATGAATAAAAAGCCTGCTAAATTGACATCCGCAACGACAATCTAGGCAAAAATGGGCGTCCCGATGGGCAAAAAAAAAATAAATGTCCATGCAAAAGTTAGGGACAAAAAAAAATAATAATAATAACAGCCCGCTAAGTTGAAAACCCGAAAGGGCGACTTAGGCAAAAATGGGTATCCCGGTGGACAAAAAAATGTAGAAAATGTTCAGACAAAAATAAAGGATAAATACATTTGACTGTGAACACTTGAGCCTATTTTCATCATAGTTGGACTTCAGACGGTAAATGATCATTCAAATCATCATCAATGAACGCATAATGTTGGAACCCAAACTTACAGGGGATGGTGGCCAATGTTGTAATTAATGCAAAGTCAAATTTCCCATTGCCATTTACTTTGTTTTTCAATTTTATAGTAAATTTCCTCATCAAGGATTTTTACATCCTTATACACGTCATATGTACAAACTATTTTCATATTCAATGAAATTCATCCATTGACTTTTCATCCTTTGATTTCTCATTTGTTTCTTTTTAGTATTTTTTTTGCAAATTGAATAATTGTTTGTGATCACATAATGCTATAAAGCGCTGAGAAACATAAAAAGCTAAAATCAACCAGGAAAACATTATGCATTGCATGCTTTACTGAAAATCATCAAAGGAAGATTGGTAGTTTTCCTTTGTAAGCTTGATCTCTGGTGAGCAATATCAAGGTTTGTTAGGAATGATGATTGTTTCCCTTTTCCCCGGAAAGTACCAGTTTGGTTCTTTGGAAGAGCCTTTTTACCTCTCCTTTCCCTAGATGAGCCATAATTTCACTAACGAGTATTGGTATGGTCCTTTTAAAGGGTCGTTTACCTCTCCTTTTCCCAACAAAACTATATCTCCCCAAGCAGAGACTTGTAGTTCTTTCCAGCAAGAGTATAGTTCCCCAACAGATCGAGGTTGTCATTCCCCAGCAATGGCAGTGTTTCAGTTTGCTGTGACCATCTTGACCTTGTTTTTGTCCCCAAGAGGAGTCAGGTTACTTAAGGATCAGCCATGGTTCTCCACTCCCTAGCCAGAATCAGCTATGGTGGGAAGGTTCTTTCTTCTCCAACAGTAGTGTTGGTAATAATCAGGAAGTCTGAGATTCATAGGTTATTTCCCCAGCAGCATCATCGTCATCCATGGAGTTCTTTTCCCCACCCGAGGATGTCGAGTTCGTTCTGCTACAATCTTTGTTTGCCTGCAAGACAACATTCCAACCTTTGTTGTTGCATAACATGTTATCAAGCATCATAACATATGCACCATAGCATACTCCTCTTTGAATGACTTATCTCCTCAGCGGATCTCAGCCAAACCTTTCTCTTGAGCATATTTTTATCTCTTCACCTTACCATCTTTTATCGTCGTCGGTCAAATTTTCCGAGCTACTCTTTTATTTAATTTTCTTCCACCTTGAATAATCAAAAAGCTGGCGCAATTCGAATATTCACGTACAAGAAGATTAAATAGGGGCAGCTGTCGTAACCCGAAATTTGACCTCCCTTTTTTGCTTTCGCATAAGCATATGCATTCGCATCGTCAGCATACGCATTTGCATCTTTTCCTCTGTGATTTTTTTTTGAATGAACATTCAGGTTTTCCAAGCCCGATTAATCACTTTCTCTCAAATATATCACATCATTAACACAAGCACAAAACAAGGGTTTCTATACCTATTCATCTAGGCAAGATGTAGATCGTTTTAGGATCAATTTGGAGATATTTGGTGATAGTTGATCATGACATAACAATTCTGTTTGGATTCGAATCTCTTGATTCATGAGGAGTTAGAGCAAATTGATTAGATCAGGATGATCAGTGTAGCATAAGTATGATTTCTATGGTCTTAATTTGGCAATTGATGATGTTTGATCTGGATGCTATTTCTGAACATTGCTTCGTGTTTTAAAATCCATTGAGAGTTGGATAATTTGAGTTGGAGATTTGAGATCCTCGTGAGAAACTGAGTAGAATTGGTATAGACTTTGTGATTTTTGGTTGACTGTAACTTGACATTTGCCGGAGAAGACGACCAGAGTCTTCTCCGGCCACCGTCCCTGCTCTCTATCCAGCCAGCCTGATAATTGGAGAAGATGATCTTGGAGCCATCAGATCATGCTTTGACCAAAGACTTTCCCCCTCATCCAACGGCCACGTTCTAATTGATTTGTTGACTTCTGAAGCCATGGAACGCAGCGTTCCATTTAATGTGCTGGCAGGCTCTCGTGCATTGGATCAGCTGACTGGTCTCCTCATCCAAGCGCTCATGTTTTATTTCAGTTTTAATATTTCTTTTATTTGATTTTTATTATTTTAAATGCATTATTGATTCTAAAAATCACAATAAATTCATTCTTGATCCAAAAATTATTTTAAAAATATCTCCATGATCTTGAGAGAATATGTGATTTTCTGAAATCAATAAAATGCATTTTCATGCATTTTTCATTTTAATTTGATTTTTCTTATTTCGTTTAATTCTTTAATATTTGCATATTTGATCATATGTCTTGTTGAATTTTGTTCTTCCAATTGGTGTTGAATATGGCTTTAATTTTTTACTATGTTTTAGGGTAGATATTCATGTTACCTTAGAATTTTTGTTAGAATTTTAGAACAACTTTAGGTTCTGTTTTAGGTGTTGAGATTAGAGCCTTCCCAAACTTATGGATCACCTTGATACCCTTCAACTTAGAAATTATTTAGGTGACTTAGAAGTTGAATTAGGCTTTAATATTTTAACCCTAGGTTGTTTAAACATGTATGTTCCCCTAGGAAATTTATTATAATTTTACAACTTTGTTTTCTATTTTAGTTGTATTTTGCAAGTTGCTTGTGCTTGTAGTGTTCTATCTTTAGTGCTCTTGTTTTTTTGATCTTGTTGGTGACTTTGGAGCTGGACTTGCTTGGATTACTTCTTGGGAGGTCTTCTAGATTTGGTGTAGCTGCTATGACTTGAATATTGGAGGTTGGAGTTGAAGCTTTCTTCTCTTTTAGGAGCTTTTTTAGGAGCTTAGGAAATTAGGGTTTTAGGAAAAGCCATTAGGACTAGTTTTGATTCTTTCATCAAACATAAAATGCATTGTGTGCTTCTATTCTATCCAATGAGTTAAAGTCCTCCTAGGGAAACTCCATCTCTCCTTTGGAGGGATGTGTGGTATGCCCATAGTTGAGTAGAACTTTGAGGATGCCTTTCCATTTCAATGTTGGTACTTGATGATTTCCTTTGGTTTTCATTTGGTTCTCAACATTGCAACCTTGATCTTAGTGATTAATTCTTTGCTTGGAGTGTGCTTGCTAGAGCTTGAAGATGAAGTTTGATGAAGCTTGAAGATAGAAGCTAGCTTGAAGATGAAGCCATTTTACTGTCAACTTTGTTGTCAAGAGGATTTGATGTTTAGGGCTGCTGCTGTTGAGTATTGAAGTTGATGTCTGTTGAAGATTGTTGCTGCTGCTTGGGCTGCTTTCTCTGTTTCTTTTCTTTTGTTGTATTGTCTGTTTGCTTGTGTTGATTACCTCTAGGTTTAAGGTGGAGCTTGTCTCCTCTTGCCTGTTGTTTTCTTAGGTTTGAGGTTGAGTCGGACTCCCTTGCCTCGCTTGTAGTGTTGCATAGCATGCATTTTACTGTTTACTTCTTGCTTTCTTTTGCTGTTTTCCCCTAGGATCTCTGATTTCCTCTGTGTAAGAGGGAATTATGACAGACATTAGGTTTCTAAATCATGCATGATAACTGTAGGTAGATTCCCTATCAACCATAGTTTTAGGGTGTCTTTCTCTTCTCCTCTCAAAACAATTCAAAAACACAGTAATAAGGTTAATTGAAATCGTGCGTTACGAGCCTTAAGCTATCTGGGAAAAGGTTGGTGGAGGGTCTCTCTCCAGTAATCTGGATGTTAGTGTGGTACCCTTTGGGTGACATACGAGGTGTTCACTCATGGGTCATAGTCTCTAGTGCGACTGAGATTGCAAACATCCTAAAAAACAGTTCTTTCGTAAAAGACTCATACAAACATTCAAACTCGGTTTTTGTCCTCTTGGACCCTTTAATCTGGAAAACCCTTTCTTAAGGAGATAAAAAATTGTCAGACAAGCTTGTGTCTTCCGTAGCCCGAACTACGTTTGCTCTGATCTTTCATGCCGTATGAAAGTACGTAAGCACGAGATGCGACATCTCGGCGAGCAACCTTTCCCCCCTTAACCCATAGTTAGGCGAACTACGTTGACTCTGATTTCTCGTTCCAGACGGGAATACGTATGCATAAAGTGTGATACTTTGCCGAGTCATTTTATTTTCATTTTAACCCAGACCTTTAGAGTAGATAGATAAACATACCCTAGATAGAAAACAAGTGTGGATCCCGTCAAGTACGACGGACGTGAGGGGTGCTAATAACTTCCCCTTGCGTAACCGACTCCCGAATCCAGGATTTGGTTGCGATGACCATTCCTTTCCCTCTTTGCGTTAGGTTTACTCTGAGCGTTTCCTTTCCCTCTTGTGGGATAAATAACGCACGGTGGAGACTCTTATGTCATAGCCGGCGCCGATTTTCGCAGTAGCGACAGCTGGCGACTCTGCTGGGGACTCCAACGATTCCCTATGCGAGTCAATCCTAGCGCTTGTTTTCCCGTCTGGGGTTTTGTATGTATTTATCTTTCTGTCTTTACTTTCAGTACTGTATATTATTATTATTGTGATATGGGTAGAGGGTTAGTTTGAGAGATAAGTCGGACCCGGGCTTGAGTGCACATAGACTTAGAAGTAGAGAGTAGTGGTTAGCCTGCTTGCTTTGCTCGCACTAGCTAACTACGAAATTTATACTCAGACGAGATTCTCTTTGATGGCATCTTGCCTGGCCCTTTGGGCTCGACAGGTTGTTGGATTTGAGGGTTGTCGACTCTGGGGACCTATCATTTGGGATTCGGCTAAGTGAGGCCTCTTCAAGGGTTGATGATGCCACACCTTCTGGGTATCGTATCATCGCTCTTGAAAGTCTGTGACACTGATGACCGCATAGGATGTTGTACCTCGTCTGCGAGTTAAGTACATACCTGTGAGGGGTAGGTGGGTCTTTTTGCAGGAAAACTCTGACCTCAGAACACCTGGTTTGTCTCTGTCAGTGAGAATTGGTTATGAGGGTTCTTTTGTGGTTGGTTTGGATTAAGGAGAAGATCTGATTGGTTCTCAATCTGCAGTACAGCACAACACAGTTCTTCATCATTGCACTTGATCCCCTGTTTGCATATGCATCTGCATTTTCATGTTTGCATTTCATTAACGTGTATTTATGTTGCAGGTGTGTTTTTCCCCTCAAATTCTAGTGTTCTTCTTGCCAGACATGGAGTCCATGAAGAGAACAGTTGCTTACAGGTTGCCTTCTCCAGATATCAGTTCTTTATTGCAGTTGGTTGCTCTAGTAGATCAGAGAGTGAGGGTTGAGTTTAGAGGGTCTTATGGGAAACTGCTCAGTTTGTTGTGCAGACCTTCTGTGTTTGAGACGACTGGATTGTATACCTTGATGCAGTTTTACGAGCCTCAGTTGAGATGCTTCTTGTTCCCTGATTATATTTTGGCCCCTACTTTGGAGGAGTATTCTGATATCCTAGGAGTTCCTGTGTTAGATCAGATGCCTTTTATTCACGAGGATACTGAGCCTAAGTTGGCTAAGCTTGCTGAGATTGTTAGTTTAGATGCTTCTGAGTTCCCCAGAGGTTTGGTCAAGCTGAATGGAGCTTATGGTTTTCATCTTTCTTGCTTGGTTGAGAAGGCGACGCAGTGTGCGAAGGATGGATGTTGGATTGTCTTCAGTGCTATTCTGGCTGTTTGCATTTATGGGATTGTATTGTTCCCCAACTTGCCTGATTTTGTTGACTCAGATGCTTTCTTTATTCTTGCCTTGAAGAATCCGGTGCCTACTCTCTTGGGTGATGTTTATCATTCTATTCACTATAAGAATGAGAAGCGTCGGGGAAAGAATGTTTCTTGTTGTGTACCTCTTCTATACAGGTGGTTTCAGGGACATCTTCCTAAGACGGGACCTTTTGTTGATAATGCTGGTACTTTAGATTGGTCTCCAGATTGATGGGATTGTGTGCTGAGAACATTGTTTGGTTTGATCGGAACCTGCTCGGAGTGAATATTATATATAGTTGCAGTGGCTTTCCGAACGTTCCTTTGATTGGACGGAAAGGTTGTATTAACTATAACCCTTCTCTGCTTGTGAGACAGTTTGGCTATGCTTTGAGGGGCTCTCTGGTTGAAGACGAGATACAGGAATCTATGTATCTCATAGGTTTATTAGATTGAGATGTTTTGGTTAGATTGAGACATGTTTGGGGTAATATTCACAGAAGAGGAAAGACATTGCTTGGCAAGGGTGATAGTCGAGCTTATAATCCTTATCGGCTCTGGATTCATGAGAGAGTTAGGACTTCTTTGATGCCATATCCTGCTGTAGAGCCTTTGTGTCTTCCGGTGATTGAGGAACCTACTTCAGTAGAGATTGAGAAGTATAACAAGCTGCTGGCTGAAAAGGAAGAGTTGCAAAGAGCAAATGAAGAGCTAGAGAAAGAGATTTTCCAGCTTCGGCATGAGAAGAATGAGGCAACCTTCACTTTGAAGAAGCAAACTGAGATGATTAATAGGTTGGGTTCAGATTTGACTGAAGAAACCAGCAGGAGAGAGAAGGTGGGGGTAGCCTTGAATGGTGTTAGTAGTGTGCTTGCTACTAAGAAAGAGCTTCTGAACAAGGCTTATTCTCGACTCTCCAAATGGGAATTTTTGTGGAATGCCACGCTTACTAGTCGGAAGGAGCGTGAAGATGAGTTGAAGCTTCAGATTTCCCAGTTAGAGGAGCAGCTCAACGCTAAGGATGCGAAGATTGCTGAAGAGGCATCTCTTAGACGTGACGCTGAGTTTAGAGTGAGCAACATGGTCAAAGAAACTAGGGGTTGTAAATTGAAGGCTGGCTTCAAGAGATGCAGGCTTGATGAGTGTTTTGGCAGGGGAGCCTGTGTAGAGGACGCCAAAAATCTGAGATCCACTGTTGAACGACACTCATTATTGATACAGGAGCTGCTCTCCAGACCAGGTCATCCGGAGACGTTGAGGCTATTGGGAGATGTCCGGGCGCGTCATCCGTCCTGATTTATCTTTACTTTTCTCTGGATCATCGTACTTGTATTTTGACCATCGCCAGGCTTGTTGGTCGAGGTCTTTTCAGTTGTATTCAGTTGTATCTTTGTACTTTGCCTCTTGGCATTTGTTTATGTATGAGGTTTCTGATTCTGCGCTTGCTTACTTGGGACTCTATTGTCGTTATGGCTTCTTCTCCGGAACTAGAATCGGGGGGGGGGGGGGAATTAACCTGTTGCATATTTACACGTGTGCATTTGCATATTCATATTGCATGGCAGGTACTTTTTTTGAGCTCGAATCTTATCTCCTGCGTCTTACAGGTTGTTTCAAGATTGACGAACAGAGAACTCACCGGTACGCTACAAGAAGCAACAGTAAGAAGATCATGGATCAGGTACAGTCTGAGATGCTGGAGATCCGGGATAGATTGGCCCAATTCATGCAGACAATGGAAGCTGTGGCTAAAGGCCAGGAACATCTTCAAACTCTGGTGCAACCGCTGCTGGTGCGAGCGGCTGGTAATACTGAATACAACTCTGTTCATGTTGAAACTCCTCGCAGGGAGGAAGTGATACCAAATGCTGGTGAGAATAGTACTGGCAACGGCAACAGCAACGCTGGTAACAGAAATGCTGATAATGTTAATGGGAATGTGGAAACCAACAGGAATGTTGGTATCAATACTGGTTTCGGTGACAACAATCAGGGTCTGGGCTTTGGCAATCGGGATGGCAATGATGGCTTTAATAATCAGGGCTTCGGCAACAGAGAGTTTGGTGATAATAATCAAGGTAATGGCTACGGCAATGCTGGGTTTGGCAATGTGAATACCAATGATGCTGGGATGGGTCCTTCCAATACTGGCGTTGGGACAGTGGCTGCTAATCAAGAGCTTGGCAATCTGAGGTATGACCCCAGGTTCTTCCAAAGTGGTCATGGTCATGGTCGTAATGTTGCGTATGACGGATATGGTAATGAGGTTCCGCACTAGAATAGAGATCGTCAGGAAGACGCCTTTTCTGGGCAAGGCATGGGTATTAAGGGTCCCACTGATAATGATCGGAGGATTAAAATGCTGGAAGAGCAGATAAGAGGTATAGCCAATCAAAATTCTGCAGGTTTAGATATGGCTACCATGGGTGCCATTGAAGTTCAAAGCTCCCACCTTCGATAAATATAAAGGGGATACATGCCCACGGGTTCATGTGCGTTCATATTACCGGAGGATGTCTGCTTACTCTGATGATGAGAAGATGCTTATGCATTTTTTTCAAGATAGTTTGTCAGGACCATCGCTGGAATGGTACATGGGACTAGAGCCTGCACAGATCGGAAGTTGGAAAGAATTGGCTGATGCTTTTGTCAGACACTACCAATACAACAGTGACCTTGCACCAAACAGGGTTCAGCTTCAAAGTCTTTCACAGAAGAATGGGGAAAGTTTTAAGGAGTATGCCCAGAATTGGCGGGATCTGGCGGCAAGAGTCCACCCACCTATGGTTGAAAGGGAATTGATTGATATTTTTGTTGGAACATTCTTTGGGATGTATTATGATAAATTGCTCAATTTCTCGATGGGTAGTTTCTCTGACATGATACTCATGGGAGAACGGATTAAAAATGGCATAAAAATTGGTAAGATTCAAGCTGGTGAATCGACCTCAGCTGGAGGTGCAAAAAAGGTCTTTGGTGGTAAAAGACAAGGAAACGCTAGTGCAGTGTATGGTGGTCGAGGACGAGGTAGGGGTAGGACTCAGTATCTTCAACAACAGGTTGCTAGTGTGACGATCCCTATACCTCAACAACGACAACAACCATAACAACAGCAGCAACAACAACAAAGGCATAATCCTGCTCAGAGAAGGATTTAGAATGGGAAGCCAAAGAGGGTATTTGATACACCTCCGTCAATGTATGCAGAACTGCTTCAGACGCTGTTAAGTTTGAATCTGGTTCAGAAGAGAACGTTGGACCCGCCCACGGGAGCACTTCCTTACGGGTATGATACTAGTAAGTAGTGTGAATTTCATTCTGGGGCACCCGGACATGATATCGAGAGTTGTCATGCTTTTAAACACAAAGTCCAAGATTTGATTGATAGTAAAGTCATCAACTTCAGTCAGGATGGTCCCAACATTGTACAGAAACCAATGCCGAATCATGGAGCGAATGTTATTCTGATAGAAGAAGATTTGGATTTGGTTATGGACGTAAATGATTTGAAGACACCTTTAAGCTATGTTAAAAGCAGATTGTTGAAAGGAGAGGTCTTCCCCAGATGTGATGAGTACTATTTGGATTGTTGGACCCGACCAGAGGGCTATATTGATTTGAAGAGAGGTATTCAGGCCATGATTGATGAGGGAACTTTGCAGTTTGACCGCACTGCTGTTGAGAAACCTGGTGAGGTAACATGTGAAAAGCAGGGTGAGGTCGCAACAATTGCAATTCCACGAAAGACTATTGCGATATCAGCGCCCGCCAAGTGGCCAACTATCACGATAACGAAAGCAGGACCCGTTCCTTTTGAGAGTACGAAAGCCATTCCATGGAATTATGGGTTGGAAGTTTTTTGCAACGGGGAAAAGATTAATGTGGATAGCCAGCCAGCAGGGGCAGTGGGCAATATTGTTGGAGCGGGAGGTATGACCCGAAGCGGTAGAATCTTCACTTCACCTGAAATTAAGGCTGAGAGGATTGCTAGAGGCAAAGCCAAAGCGAATGAAGGAGGACCTTCCCAGTCAAAAGAGAAAGAAACATCGATCAAGGATGTAGAAGAGTTTATGAGGTTAATTCGCAAAAGTGACTATAAGATTGTGGAGCACTTGCAACAGACGCCCTCCAAAATTTCAATACTATCTTTGTTTCTTTGTTCCGAGGCCCATCGGGATGCCTTGTTGAAAATCTTGGACACATCTTTCGTACCTCAAGAAGTAACTGTCAATCAACTTGAGGGGGTACTGGCGCATGTGAATGCCGGACACAGCCTGGGATTTACTGACTTTGATTTGACGCCTAGAGGTCGGGACAATAATATGTCTTTGCACATTTTAGTGGAATGTCGGGGCACTGTTATGTCACACGTTCTTGTAGACACCGGATCATCTTTGAATGTTTTGCCTAAGAAGGCTATGATGAAGCAAGATGTCCGAGGAATCATATGCACGCCAAGTGATTTGGTCGTGAGGGCTTTTGATGGGACCAGAAGGTCGGTGTTTGGGTCCATAACGTTGCCGCTCCAAGTCGGGCCGGAAGTGTTTGACACTGTGTTCTATATCATGGATATACATCCAGCTTACAGCTGTTTACTTAGGCGACCATGGATACATTCTGCAGGGGTTGTGACGTCCACGCTGCATCAGAAGCTTAAATACATGGTCGGTGACAGTGTTGTTACTATTTGCGGAGAGGAGGACATTCTGGTTAGTCATCTTTCGTCATTCAAGTATGTCGAAGTGGATGGGGAGATCCATGAGACGCCATGCCAAGCCTTCGAAGGGTTGCAAATCAAGGACAAGTCTCATGTTACCAGCAAAGGGCCAGAGGTGGCCATGTCTTCGTACAAAGACGCTCAAGCAGTGGTTCAGGCTGGAGAAACCAAAAGATGGGGCCAAGTCTTAGAAATTCCTGTCAAGATGGACAAGTTTGGGTTGGGGTATCGCCCGACGTCGTCATCTTCCGCATCAGGCGTGCCAAAGTTCAAAGGGCCAGTGGTGATCACTCCAGGTGGGGTCTGTTATGAAACGATTAATGTTGTTTCCGATGCTGAAGACGGAGATAGTGACTGTGATATGGACTCGTGGATCAAGCTCGGCGTGCCAGGACAGAATCTGTGCAACTGGTCTATCCAAGAACTTGTCCCAGTGACTACAAAACAGTAATGATTTGTTTTTTCAATCATTGTATAATCCTGTGTCCTACCCGGGGCATAGTGATTCTGTT
The DNA here is from genome assembly GCA_963859935.3 of Lathyrus sativus. Lineage (NCBI taxonomy): Eukaryota > Viridiplantae > Streptophyta > Magnoliopsida > Fabales > Fabaceae > Lathyrus > Lathyrus sativus. The sequence continues at coordinate 422,151,502 of OZ012740.1, forward strand.
TTTTAGGGCTACCTGCTTATGTGTGTACTTTGTTTAATCATTAATAAAGGCGTTTTTTCATGTAAATTTTGTGATCCTTGTTTTTCCTGTTTTTGCTTTAACAATAAAATAGCAACGTGGTTATGTGCTTTGTTTGCATTATTTGAAACATTTAACCATTCTCATTACAGGATTCATATTTCAGATGACACCGATCACGAACTTCCTATGACTCGCTTCGACTTCGAGCACCCGATATTTCAAGCAGAAAAAAAGATTGTTGAGGATAATGACTTATCAAAAGAGTTGACTCGACTTTTGAAACAAGAAGAGAGAATCATTCTGCCTCATCAGTAGGAAATTGAAATTATCAACATTGGGTCCGAAGAGGTTGTCAGGAATATCTGGATAGGGGCTGCACTGCAAAGTAATATCAAGCAAAGGCTTATCGAGATGCTGCGGGAGTATAGTGATATCTTTGCTTGGTCTTACGAAGACATGCCTGGGTTGGATACTGATATGGTGGTTCACCGTTTGCCTTTGCGTGAGGAATGTCCGCCGGTTAAGCAGAAACTCAGAAGAACTCGACCAGATATGGCTGTGAAAATTAAAGAGGAAGTTCAGAAACAGTGGGACGCTGGTTTTCTGGCTGTCACAACTTATCCCTCATGGGTCGCCAATATAGTACCTGTACCAAAGAAAGATGGTAAGGTGCGGATGTGCGTGGACTATCGAGATCTGAATAGGGCAAGCCCAAAAGACGACTTTCCGCTTCCTCATATTGATGTGCTGGTCGACAACACCGTTCAACTCTCCGTGTTTTCCTTCATGGACGGCTTTTTGGGCTATAATCTCATAAAGATGGCGCCGGATGATATGGAGAAAACAACTTTTATTACCCCGTGGGGAACGTTCTGCTACAAAGTGATGCCCTTTGGTTTGAAGAATGTCGGGGCAACATATCAGCGAGCTATGACAACACTCTTTCATGACATGATGCATAAAGAGATCGAAGTCTATGTTGACGATATGATTGCCAAATCCCAGACGGAGGAAGAGCATCTGGTCAATCTTCTGAAATTGTTCAAGAGGCTTAGGAAATTCAGGCTGAGGCTGAATCCTAACAAGTGCACCTTCGGGGTGAGATCTGGTAAGCTATTGGGGTTTATTATGAGCGAAAAAGGAATTGAGGTTGATCCTGCTAAGATAAAAGCAATACAAGAAATGCCAACGCCGAAAACGGAAAAAGAGGTTCGTGGCTTTTTAGGGAGATTGAACTACATTGCCCGGTTCATATCTCATCTAACGGCCACGTGCGAGCCATTATTCAAGTTGTTGAAAAAAGATCAGGCTGTGATCTGGAATGAAGATTGTCAAAAGGTGTTTGAAAAAATAAAAGAGTATTTGCAGGAACCTCCAATATTGATACCCCCAGTAGCCGGGAGACCATTGATTATGTATTTGACGGTTCTTGAGAAAAGTATGGGTTGTGTTCTCGGTCAGCATGACGAGACTGAACGTAAAGAGCATACGATTTACTATTTGAGTAAAAAGTTTATAGATTGTGAGTCCCGTTACTCAATGCTCGAAAAAACGTGTTGTGCGCTAGCTTGGGCTGCCAAACGTTTGAGGCAATACATGCTAAATCATACAACCATGCTAATTTCAAAGATGGATCCGATCAAATACGTGTTTGAAAAGCAAGCACTTTCCGGAAGGATTGCCCGTTGGCAGATGGTATTGACAGAATACGATATTCAGTATGTTTCTCAAAAGGCTATTAAAGGTAGTGTTTTGTCAGAATACCTAGTTGAGCAGCCAATTAATGATTACCAGTCGATGAGTTTTGATTTTCTTGACGAGGATATCATGTACTTAAAAATGAAGGACTGTGAGGAGCCGTTGTCGGATGAAGGTCCAGAGCTGGGTTCCAAATGGCAATTGATATTTGACGGTGCCGTCAATTCATACGTGTTGCACCCCAAAATTTGACCAACATTTATTTACCAAGTTTGTGGTTCATTGTATTGATCATCTGCTTCTCATTGATATGTGGGCAGTAGATCAAGAGGTAGGATTACCTAGAAAGAGTTATATGAGGCTATGAAGAAAGTCAAGAGGTTTATTCAAGTGTTCAAAGGTTGATACCTTTGTCAGAGAACTCAAGAGATCCTCAGAGGAATTGGTTGAAACCAAGGTTGTGTGCCTCATAACTTGAGAGTTGTGGGAGCTCCTCCGATGATTCTGAGACTATGAGGATGGACTTGAAGCTTTGAGAAAGCTTATGAGATGTCTTGAAAGCCATCATGAAGCCTAGAGAGGTCATTGTACAAGAATTCAGAAGATTCAGCCATGAGTGGTGGAATTAGGGTTTGACTGGGTCAACCTTAGGTCAACTGATGATTTGGAGAAGGTTGAGACCTAATCCAAGAGCCATGTGATCATGGATTGATGCATTGAGATGCTATAAGGATGATTCCAAGGTCAACTCATCATGATTGAAGAGTTTGAGAAGTTTCAAGCTAGGGTTTCTAAGGATTGATAGTGTAAAATCCCCTAGTTTGATCCCTATCTTCAAGGCAGTTTAGCTCAAGATGTGATTGTCATCTCATCTTCCCCACAACATGAATGTTGTAGAGCTTGTTCTTAGCTTTAATTTTAGTACTAGAAGTCATTTATAGGATTTTTAGAGCTCAAGTTATGACTTTGACAAATTACAGGTCATCTGAGGTATGTGAATCTGGGTCCTTGAAAGTCACCCAACTTGCATCCAATTTTTGCCCTAGTAGGATGATTCCTATGGACTCTTGGTCAACATGAATGTTGTAGAGAATCTTCTTAGCTTTCTAGAGAGTACTAGAAGTCCTTGATAGGATTTGTAGAACTCAACTTATGGCTTTGACAAGTCAAGGGCATTTTGGTCATTTGGAGGTTATAGGTCATTTCAAGCATAAGGCCATATCTCCTATTTCCAAGCTTCAAATGGAAAAATATTCAACATAAAACTTTCTTAGAATGATGTTTTAAGTCTAGTAGGGAGGTCATGATATGTTGAAAAGGCTTGTATCAAAAAGTGATAAAAATGGCCTAAAATGGAGGCATAAGTTAAATAAGTTGAAATTGAAAATTGGAAATCACAAGTTGTGCATCCAAACCATGTCATATAATAGGTCATTTTGACTCCAAATGACATTCTAAGAACAATGGTTCAGCCATAATTTTGATTTGAGGCTTGGATCTTAGGGCTGCTTTGGAAATGGCTTACTTGCATCTTAAGGTACCAAAGCAAAACTCAAGAAAACTCAATAAACAAGTTGGTTATGCATTGTAACACCTCATGAATCTCATGTGGGGAGAATTTCAAGTCATAATCAAAGGTTACAAGAGGCTTGGCATGAGATAGCACATAAGGAGAATTGAAATCAAAATGTCATGACATGAGAAGTTCAAATACTCATTGGATGGTCCTAGATGGTTCTAGATGATTCTAAACCACTCTATATAACATGTATAACTTGCTCAGATGCAAGGTTGGTGAGAATTGGTGCAGAGAAGAGAGAGTGAGATCAAGAATCTTCCATTGCAAGTCAAGTTTCATTTCTTCATTCTTCTTCATTTCCATTCATTCTTTCCACTCAAACACATTCCATACATCATAGTGAAGCTGTGCAGATTGAATTGAGATCAAATCCATGGTGAATTGAAGAGTTTGTGATTGAAATTTCAAGATAGCAAGTCAGAATCGAATTCTGAGATTGAGGCTTCCTCCATCAAATTTGTTGCAAACAGTAGCAAGATTGGCATCTAGGGAAACTTTCTGAAGAGTTTCAAGGTCTGAATTGGAGGATTTCATCATTTGTTCATCAAGATTAACCAGGTTTGCAAATTCTTCCCTACACCATGATTTATGCATAATTAGGTTAGTTTGTTAGTGTAGAAAGGTTAGAGACACATAGGTGATGGATTTTGGAGAGTTAGAGAGCAATTGGTGAAGATTGGATAGTGGACACCATTTCTGTTTGACCTTGTATCTTGCTGAATATTGAGAGATAAGCCTAGTTTAATAGCAATAAATGTTCAAGGAAGCATGAGGATGAGATTAGGACCTTTAATTTTGAGAATTGTTAAGATTGGTTCTTGATCAATAATGTGAAGTTGCTATCGGGTTTCAAGTTTGAGGGAGATTCAATGGAATTTGAGGTTATGATTGTGTTCAGCATGAAAAATGGAGCATGTTAGGGTTTTAAACTTTGAGTTTTGATGGAGAAATGAGAGAGCACGAGTTGAGGAAGATGAAGCTTCATGTTCTGCATTTCCATGGAGTTTCAGCAAACCCTAGCTGAAGGTTGAAGACAACCTCTCAGTCATTAGATCAAGCGAGACTGGTTGACCTGAGAAGCAATCCAACGGCCCATGTTTAATTTCGAATTGAGAGGGAATCTGAGAAGGATGAAACAATGCGTTTCATTAAAACCTGAGTTTTGGGCTTGAGTGGACCCAATGGCTAATCCCACCCCCCTTCAAGGCCCACTTGGAAAATACATTGCATTTGGTTGCTATTCTCACTGTGGTTTTTTCTTTTTCTTTATGATTTATTAATTAATTTCTGAGTGGAATTTGGCCCTGGCGCTTTACTTTTTGTACCCCCCATTCTGGGCCCATGCGTGATTTACACTGCATCCGTTTGCTAGCTGCACCCCATCCCTTCATATTTCATTTTATTTTCCCCATTTTCTTTTAAACTTTGGAAAATCATATCAAATGGAAAATTAAAGATTTTTTAATGGGAATTTTTGCTCCCATTTCATATTCATGTCTAGAAAATTGTCAAATAAAAATATTTTCCTTTCATGCAATTTTGATATTTGTTGTGTATTTTCTACTTTTATTGCATTTTATTTCTTTTATGTTGATCCATGAATTTGTAGAATTTTGTTTAGGTAGCTCCCTTAGCATTTTTAGGCTATTCTTTTTAGGATAGTTATATATAAGCTTTAGCTTCCCCCTGGATTTATTCCATATTTTTGTGATGAATTTTAGGATAGTTTTGATTAAATGACATTAGGTTGTGTAGAATTAGGTTAAACTTCAACATAGGTCCACAATAGCACTAGAATTTTGGGTTTTTAGGACAAAATAGACTATAGGACATATAAGGGCATTAAGGGTAGGTATGTAGGATCCCTTAGAAATTATATTAGGATTTAATATAGTAGTATACTATTTTTAGATGATTTTTGTATATGATGATTGTTTGTGTTGCCCTTGTGGGCTTGTATTTGTGTTTGCTTTGCTTGATGGGCTTGGAGAGCTTGGTATTGCATTGAGGAGCATAGTAGGAGCATTGAGGAGCATTGAGGAGCTTGAGAGCTTGATCTTGTTTGTTTTGTAGATTGTTTTAGGGTTAGGGATTAGGAAGAGTTTAGACTTAGATAACTTCTTTCTCAAACATGGATGGTATCTTCCACCTCCATTCCTCCCTATGATTCAAAGTCCTTCCATGGTATACACCTCTCTCCTTTGGAGGGATAAGTGATTATACCTAGTAAGTAGAACTTTTGAGGGAACCATTCCTTTGATGTTGAACCCTTATAGGTCACCTTTGGTGGGCAATAAGCAGTTCAATATCCCCCAGCTTATCCAGTAAGGGATTTCCTCTGGTTTGATTGTATTGAGAGATGTTGAGCTTGAGTTTGAAGATGAAGACTTCAATGAAGAGTGTAGAAGAGGATGAATCCTTGAGTATTGCCATTCCAGCTGAAGCTTGAAGAGCAACAAGAGCAAGTTGATACTTGAAGACCCCTGAAGATGAAGTAAAGACTGAAGGATGAAGTTGACACTTCTAAGTGATTGAGATTGATCCTGAAGAGCTAAAGCTTGAAGAACAAAGGAAGTTGATACTTACTTTGATACCTGGGGATCCTGAAGGAGCCAAGTTGGTACTTATGATTGATAGTGAAGCCTGAAGGTGGAGCTGATCAAGGAGCTGAAGCTCAGAGAAGATAAGTTGAAACTTATGTTGAAGGGTTGAAACCTGGAAAAGCAAATTGATATTTGTCAAGAGTGATTGAAGTCTGAAGACTGAGTTGCTGTTGGAAGAGCTGAAGCTTGGAGTTGAGAGAGGAGGATCTGCTTTCTTTTTCTTCTGTATTGATGTGTTTTGTTTGGCTTGTTTGATGCATTAGAATAAGTCCATATCTAGAATAGGCAGAATCTAGGAGCATGATTGCACTAGAGGTTGAGTTGCTCCCTCTGCTTGTATTGTTACTGTGTGGCTTTGCTTGCGGGTATTCGGTAGAGCCCAGCTCCCTTGCCCATGTGGTTTGTTTGCCTGATGGCATTTCATTTCATTTTATCTGTATGATTGCAGTTTACTGTTATTGCTTAATAACATGATGTTTCATTTCAGTATGATTACTGTTATCCATTCTGGCTTGAGGTTGAGATGAGCTTGTGGAGGCTGAAGCCCCACACACATTTCCTCCCTCACTTGCATTGCATGCATTTTACTGTTAAGCTGATGCTTTGTCTGTTTTGGTGTATCATTGACATGATCCCTTAGGACTCTCATTTCCTTTGATAAGGAATTGATGATAGAACTTTAGGTTGAAACCTATGCATGACAACTTCTAGGAGTTCCCTGTTCAAACCTCAACCATAGGATGAATCCATGGCATGACAACAGTAGGACTTGATAGTCTCCCTCCTAGTTGGGCCTGTTCTCTTCTCATCTCAAAACAGTTTAAGATACAGTAATCATGAATGATTTCTTTTGTACGTTACGAGACTTAAGCTATCTGAGAAAGGGTTGTGGGAGAGTTTCTTTTCCACAGTCTGGATGTTTAGTATGGTACCCTTTGGGTGACATGCGACACATTCACTCTCAAGTCATAGTCTCTAGTGCGATTGAAATCGCAAACACAATAAAAAACACTTCTCTCGAAAAAGACAGGAAATAAACCGTAGTTTCCCGAACTACGTGAGCTCTGATCTCTCATGCCTGTTGAGAGTACGTAGGCACAAGATGGCGATGTCTTGGCGAGCTACCTTCCCCCATAACCCTTCGTAGGCCGAACTACGTTGACTCTGATTTCTTATTCTCTGATGAGAATACGTAGGCATAAAGTGCGACGCTTTGCCGAGTCATTTTTCTTTTCTTTTAAGCCAGCCTTGATAGGTAGATAGAATAAAACCAACCCGTCCAAGTAAAAACAACAAGCGAGGATCCCGTCGAGTACGATGGACGTGAGGGGTGCTAATACCTTCCCCTTGCGTAACCGACTCCCGAATCCAGACAACGGTTGTGACGACCTTGTCTTACCCTTCTTCGTTAGGTTTTTCCGATCGTTTCTTTTCCCGCTCTGAGGGATAAATAACGAAAGGTGGCGACTCTTCTGTTGTGCCGGCACCTTATTTTCGCGCAAGCGACAGCTGGCGACTCTGTTGGGGACCGAACCCAGAATCTCTAGTTCTCCGGTTCCCTATGAGAGTCAATCCTAGCGCTTGTATGTTTACTTGTTGGGTCGCGTTTATTTATCGCATTTTACTTCTCGCACTTTATTTCCCGCATTTTATATTCAGTATAATATGATTATCTGTGCTGTTGTGGGATGGGAGTTCTGATGAGTGAGAAGCCAGACCCAGGCTTGAGTGCACCATAGACTTAGAGTGGAAATTAGTGGGCGCGTGCTTGCTTTGCAGGCACTAGTGTCTCATGAAATCCACGCTCAGACGAGGTTCATCCGGTTGGCTTCTCTTTCAACCCTTTGGGTTGAGACGGTTGCTGGTTTGGTGGATTGTCGACTCTGGGGACCGATCATTTGTGATTCAGCCGAGTGAGGCCGCTTCATGAGCTGGTGATGCCACACCTTCTGGGTATCGTATCACCCCTCTTGAATGTCTGTGACGCTGATGAACGCATAGGATGCCGAACTTGAGTCAGTTTAAGGCCATACCTGTGAGCAGGGTTGGGTTTATTGCAGGAAACCTTGACCTTCAGACTACCTGGTTTTCTTGACAGTGAATCAGTTTTGTTGGTACCAGGGTTCTCAGTTGCATATTTGTCTGTTCTTGATAGAGCAGGTTTTGATCAGAGGATCTTATCATCAGGTGTATGTCTGTTCTTGATATAGCAGAGTTTTGTCATCAGTTGTTTGTTCTTGATAGAGAAGATTTTTGGGGTCTGAAGAACTCATCAGCAGATGTTGTTTGTTCTTGATAGGGCAGATTTTTGAGTGGGGTCTGAAAATCTCATCAACAGCTGTATGTTTGTTCTTGATAGAGCAGATTTTTGATTGGGGTCTGAAGACCTCATCAACAGATATTTCTTGGTCCTACATCAGAGATCCTTATCATCAGACATTTGTTCTTGACAGAGCAAAATTATGATCCTATGTATATGGTCCTATCAGATGGTTGGTCTTGACAGATCAGATTTGTGGTCCTACACCGGGGTTCTCTTATTATCAGATGCAGTGGTTGTTCTTGATAGAGCAAGATTATGGTTTTGTTGATACAGAATCTCCACAGCACCAGTTGCCTTGGCCTCTTATTGCATGATTGCATTTTGCATTAGCTTGCATGTTCATTTGCATTTCATTAACGTGTGTCTGTGTTGCAGCTACCGTTTTCCCCGATCCAGGATTTCTTGCCTCCTATTGTATTGTTATGGGCTCTCTGAGGAAGACCATGGCTTACAAGTTCCCTGTCCCCGATGTGGTTAAGTTGACTGGTTTGATAGCTCTAGCAGATGATTCTGTGAGGGATGAGTTCAGAAAATCTTATGGCAGGTTTCTCAGTTTGGTTTGTAAGCCTTCTGTATTTGAGGTGAATGGGTTGCACGCCCTGATGCAGTTCTACGATCCTCCGCTAAGATGTTTCACTTTTCAGGACTTCATTTTCGCACCTACACTGGAAGAGTATGCTGATTTGCTAGGTGTACCTATCAAGAGGCAGATGCCTTTTGTTCACATGGATGTTGAGCCTGATCTGGCTGGTTTAGCTCCTTCACTTCACTTGGACGCCTCCGAGTTAGTGTTGACTAGTTGGAACAAGGTTCCTGGGTTCTCCTTGCAGTTTCTGGTGGGTAAGGCTCAGCAGTGTGCCAAGGACGGATGTTGGGGCGCGTTCAATGCCATCCTCGCTCTATGCATATATGGCATCATTCTGTTCCCTAACATGCCCGATTTTGTAGACTTTGATGCATTTCACATCTTTGCTTCAGGGAATCCAGTCCCTACCTTGATAGGAGATGTCTATCACTCAGTCCACTACAAAAACGAGAACAGGAGGGGAAAGAATGTCTCGTGCTGCATACTCTTTCTGTACAAATGGCTTGATAGTCATCTGCCCAAGAGGGGTCCTTTCGTCTTGTCTGCAGCCACAGCTGAGTGGCCTGAGCGTCTAATGAGTTTATCTGCAGAGGATATTGACTGGTTCGACAGAGATAGGTTGGGTACTGAGGTGATCTTCAGTTGCAGCGGGTTTCCAAATGTGCCTCTGATAGGCAGGAAGGGCTGTATAAACTACAATCCATCGTTGCTGGTTCGACAGTTCGCGTATGCTTTGAGAACTCCGCCGAAGGAGGAAGAGGTACAGGAATCTCTGTACCTCACTGGTATTCTAGAGGGGGATCTGTTGTCCAAGCTTCAGCGCGCGTGGAATGGTATCAGTAAGCGAGGAAAGCCTTTGCTGGGAAAAAGCAACAGTCAAGCCTACCCTCCGTATTTGACTTGGATCAGAGCCAGGGCCGATGCCATAGGGATGCCGTTTCCTCATGCCAAGCCAGAAAGCCCTCCAACAATTGAAGAGCCTACTACTGTGCCCGTTCAGCAGCATAATCAAGTGTTAGCCGAGCGGGATGAATTGAAGCGGGCGAACGAAGAACTGGAGAAGGAATTAGCTCAGCTTCGAAGCGAGAGGAATGAAGTCGTTCATTCTTTCAAAAGGCAAACAGAGTTGGTGAACCAGCTGGGTATAGACCTGACTAAGCAGATAGTCGAGCGTGAACGCATGGGTCGAGACTTCAAAGCTGTCAACGACGTACTGGCTACGAAGAAGCAGCACTTGGATGAGGCGTATCGGAGAATATCCAAGTTCAACCAGCACTGGAAGGCTTCCCTGGCCACCAGGAAAGAGCGGGAGGATAAGCTGATGCTACAGATCTCCAAGCTGGAAGCCCAGGTGAAGGACAGTGAAAAGAGGTTTGATGAAGAAACCGCCCGTAGATACGCCACCGAAGGCCAGCTCAACAAAGCTCTCGCTAACCTGAAGGAGCGCAAGCTGACGTTTGAGTCCAAGAAGCGGAAGTTAGAAGATTGCTTCGGCGAAGGAGCATGGGAAGATTCGATCGAAGGTCTTCAGTATACCATTGTGCAGAGGGAATTACTCGTCGAGGGGTTGCTCACTCTGCCAGATCATCAAGAGACGAAGGAGTTGTTAGAAGAGTATCGCGCCCATGGCCGTACTTGACTATTTGTATTCCTTTTGTTTTGATCATTGTTGTATGCTGACCATCACCAGACTTGTTGGTTGAGGTCACGCTGTTGATTCATCTTGTACTCGCTGATGCTATGTACTGCCTTGATAGGCTTTCCTTATATATGAGATCGTTGTTTCCATGATTGGACCCGGACTTCTTCTCCTTATTATTATCAGCACTGGCACTCAGGCACTAGGATCGGGGGAAATCTCCCAAACACACAGACACACGCATGCATTTGCATGAAGCATTTGCATGACGAGCATTTTGTTGTTTTTCCTAACCCTTTAGTGTTTCCAGGTTTTTCAGGTTTATAGGTGTCCCAGGCTGTTCCCGGTGACTCCAAGATTGATCAGAGACTAATTCACCGTTATCCAACTAGAGCTAATCAGACCAGGATCATGGATCAAGTGCAGACAAATGTTCAGGAGCTCCGCGAGAGGATGGATCGCTTCATGGAGCTTATGCAGGTGGTCGCCAATGGTCAGGACCAGCTCAGGACTTTGGTTCAGCCTTTGATCTCCAGGGTTGATAGCAACGACATACTCCACAGTGGGACCGTGCCTACTCCTCCACCAGTTGATACTCCACAGAATGGTGTCCTCGTGGCCGGGGGCAACGGCAGTGCTAATGGCAATGTGATGGCCAACATCGGACTCAATACGACGGGCGTCGGCAATGGGAGTCTGGGAGCTAATGTCAACATCGGGCCGGGTAACGGCAATGCAGGCGTCGGGAATCTGTTGGTGCCTCAGCCATGGCTTGAGGATCATCAGGATTATGTGTTCTCTCAAAGAGGTGCTGAAGGGGAGCTGAATGCTGAAGCGCGGCTCAGATTCAAAGCACTTGAAGATAAAATGAGAGATATTGAGAATCAGAATACTTTGGGTGTTGATATGTCCAAGCTGGGGTTAATTGCTGATTTCAAGGTACCCCCTAAGTTCAGGGTGCCTGACTTTGAGAAATATAAGGGCACCACTTGCCCTCGTGTCCACCTGAGATCGTACTACAGGAAGATGTCTGCCTATTCTGAAGACGAGAAGTTGCTGATGCACTTCTTCCAAGATAGCCTTTCCGGGCCATCCCTCGAGTGGTACATGGGTCTAGAGCCCACTAGTGTGCGCACATGGAAGGATCTCGCTGAAGCATTTGTGCACCACTATCAGTACAATAGCGACTTGGCCCCGAACCGAGTCCAGCTCCAGAACCTGTCGCAGAGGAATAATGAAGGATTCAAGGAGTACGCCCAGCGGTGGCGTGAGTTGGCAGCTCGGGTTCAACCGCCGATGGTTGAACGAGAGCTCGTGCAGATGTTTGTTGCCACCCTCTCGGGGGTTTACTATGAAAAGTTATTCAGAGGTATGTATGGGACGTTCTCAGCTCTCATTATCATGGGCGAGCACGTCGAGAATGGTATCAAGATCGGGAAAATTCAAGGTGAGTCATCCTCGGCGGGAGGAGGTGGAAAGAAACCTTATGCTGGTAAAAGGCGAGAAGGAGATGCGAGCGCTGTGACCAACGCTCGAAGGAAGGGCAAGGGCCCTCAGCAGCAGGTAGCCAGTATAAATATCCCAGCAGCTCCGCAGCAGCAGCAGCAACCAAATCAGCAGGGATATAGAAAGTACCAGAATCGGGCACCTTTAGCAAACCGTCACTTCGAAGCACCGCCCATGTCGTACGCGCAAGTCTTGCAGACCTTGCTTCAGCTTCAGTTGGTCCAGAAGAGGACAATGGCTCCCTTGACAGGGGCACCTCCACCAGGGTACGACGCAAATGCCACTTGCGATTTCCACTCAGGGGCACCAGGCCACACGATCGAGAACTGCAAAGCCTTTAAGCACAAGGTGCAGGACCTGGTAGATGCCAAGATCATCAACTTCTCCAATAATGTGCCCAATGTCACGAAGAATCCTATGCCGAATCATAGGGGAGACAGAGTGAACGCCATTATCGAAGAAGAGAGTGCAAATCTGTTGACTGATGTCAAAGATCTAAAGACGCCGCTTAGCTTCGTTAAAGCTAAGTTGCTGAAAAGAGGGTTCTTTCCAGGATGCGGAGAACTATGCATGGACTGTGCCACACATTCTGATGGATGTGAGCAGCTGGTAGAAGGAATTCAAAGTCTGATGACTGAGGGGATTCTGCAGTTCAGCCGGAGGGCTGAAAGTGTATCAGGAGAGGTAGTGTTGAAGCAGGCCGATGAAGTCGCCACCATCACCATCCCTCGCCAACCAATAACCATTTCTACACCCAGACCGCCCACAATTACTATCACCAAAGCTGGGCCGATACCATTTGAGAGCACTAACACCGTTCCGTGGCATTATGGGGATGAAGTCTATTGCAACGGACAGAGGTTGGAGCTGGAACCGTATGGGTCTACTGTGGAGAATCTCGCAGGAATCAGTGGTATTACCCGTAGCGGAAGAGTGTTTGCACCACCAGAGGTCGTGGCAGAGAAAGCGATCAGAGCTGAAGCGGCCGATAAGGGTAAAAGCAAAGTCGTCGAAGAGGCCCCGTGTGGGGTAGAAAAAGATTTGCTGGTCAAAGATGCCGAGGAGTTTATGCGGTTGATCAAAAAGAGTGACTACAAGATTGTAGACCATCTCCATCAGACGCCCTCGAAGATTTCTATTCTCAACTTGTTGTTGTGTTCTGAAACGCACCGTAACGCGCTGCTGAAAGTATTGAACGCTGCCTACGTACCGCAAGAGATATCGGTGAATCAGCTAGAAGAGGTGGTAGCCCACGTCAATGCTGGCAATGGGCTAGGTTTCACAGACTTGGAGCTGACGCCAAAAGGGAGAAATCACAATAGCGCCTTGCACATCTCGATAGAGTGCAGGGGCACAATCATGTCGCACGTGCTGGTGGACACGGGTTCGTCGCTGAATGTTCTTCCGAAGAAGGCATTAATGAAGTTGGACACTCGCGGATTGCTCTGCACACCCAGTGATCTGGTGGTGAAGGCGTTCGACGGAACTAAACGCCACATTTTCGGGGAGGTGACCCTGCCAATCCAAGTCGGTCCGGAAACGTTCGACGCGGTCTTTTATATCATGGACATCATGCCTGCCTACAGTTGCCTCTTGGGCCGGCCGTGGATCCATGCTGCTGGTGCCGTGACCTCCACGTTGCACCAAAAGCTCAAATATGCTGTCGGGGGAAGCATAGTAACCGTGTGCGGTGAGGAGGACATAATGGTGAGCCATTTGTCATCCTTCAAGTATGTTGAAATGGATGGCGAAATCCATGAAACTCTCTACCAGGCATTTGAAGCCGTCAAGGTGAAGGAAGTAGCTCCTGTAGTCGCAGAAAAGCCAGAGATGAATCTCTCCTTATTCAAAGAAGCTCGGGCCGTCGTTGAAGCTGGATCTACCCCAGGCTGGGGGCGCATTTTGGAGATACCGAACAAGCAGGATAAGTTTGGATTGGGGTATTCTCCCGGAGCTGAAGCTTTTTCTTCTTCGTCTATCAGCGCATCACGGGGTAAGGGGCCAATCCTATTTACCAGTGGCGGAGTGATCTTCGAAAGCATCAACGCAGTGTCTGAAGACAGCGGGGATATCGATTGTGATCTCGACTCTTGGATACAGCCAAGCAAGCCAGACGAGGGCCTCAACAATTGGACCATCAAAGATATCATCCAGCTGACAAGTGCAGAGTAATGATTTACTTTTTCCAATCATTGTACAACCCTATGTCCTACCCGGGGCATAGTGGTTTTATTGTCAGGGCCTTGTTGGATTATGTACATGCATTTTGTTAATAAATCAAAGGCGTTTTCTTCGTATTCAAATATTGTGATCTCTGTTATTCCTGTTTTATATTTGTTTTGAAAAACAGTAAAATGGCAATGGGGTTTGTGCTAACCTGCACATCTTTGTTTTAAACTTAACCTTTGTTATTGCAGGATCCACATAACAGATGACATCGACTCTGGACCTTCTACGGCCCACTTCGACTTCGATTGCCCGATCTATCAAGCCGAAGAAGAGATTGATGAAGACGAAGACCTTCCTGGGGAGTTAGCCTGCTTGTTGAAACAAGAGGAGAAATTTATTCTGCCTCATGAGGAGGAGATCGAGATCGTAAATCTGGGTTCTGAAGAGCTCGTCAGAAACGTCAGGATAGGGGTTGCACTGCAGAGTGATGTCAAGCAGAGATTGGTCGAGATGCTTCGAGAGTATAGTGACGTCTTTGCTTGGTCATACGAGGATATGCCCGGACTTGACACGGACATCGCGGTCCACCACTTGCCGCTGCAAGAAGATTGCCCTCCCGTTAAGCAGAAGCTTAGGAGGACGAGACCAGATATGGCCGTTAAGATCAAAGAAGAAGTGCAGAAACAGCTTGATGTTGGCTTCTTAGCGGTCACCACTTATCCTCCGTGGGTCGCCAACATAGTGCCTGTACCGAAGAAGGACGGTAAGGTACGTATGTGCGTCGATTATTGGGATTTGAATAGGGCGAGTCCTAAAGATGATTTCCCGTTGCCTCATATCGATGTGTTGGTCGACAACACAGCCCAGTTCTCCGTGTTTTCGTTCATGGATGGCTTCTCCGGTTACAATCAGATCAAGATGGCGCCGGAGGACATGGAGAAAACGACGTTTATCACCCCCTGGGGAACATTTTGCTATAAGGTAATGCCCTTCGGTCTGAAGAACGCAGGGGCCACTTACCAACGAGCAATGGTAACTTTGTTTCATGATATGATTCATCATGAGATTGAGGTCTATGTTGATGACATGATTGCGAAGTCCCAAACGGAGGAAGAGCATCTGGTCAACTTATTGAAGCTTTTTGAGAGGCTTAGGAAGTTCAGGTTGAGGCTGAATCCTAACAAATGTACTTTCGGAGTACGGTCCGGAAAGTTACTGGGGTTTATCGTAAGCGAACGAGGCATCGAGGCTGATCCTGCGAAGATAAAAGCCATTCAAGAAATGCCAGCACCGAAAACAGAAAAAGAAGTTCGTGGTTTCTTGGGCCGAATAAACTACATTGCAAGGTTTATCTCTCAGCTCACGGCCACGTGTGAACCGATGTTCAAGCTTTTAAAGAAAGATCAGGCAATTATCTGGAATGAGGATTGCCATAAGGCATTCGACAAGATAAAGCAGTATCTTCAAGAACCTCCAATCTTGATACACCCAGTGGCTGGACGACCGTTAATCATGTACTTGACAGTTCTTGGGAATAGTATGGGGTGTGTTCTCAGTCAGCACGACGAGACGGGCAGAAAGGAGCATGCCATTTACTAATTGAGTAAGAAGTTCACGGACTGTGAATCTCGCTACTTGATGGTGGAGAAAACGTGTTGTGCACTAGCCTGGGCTGCCAAACGTCTACGACAGTACATGCTCAACCACACCACCATGCTAATTTCAAAGATGGATCCGATCAAGTACGTCTTCAAGAAGCAGGCTCTTTCGGGCAGGATCGCCAGATGGAAAATGGTGCTAACAGAATATGATATTCAGTACGTGTCCCAGAAGGCCATCAAGGGAAGCGTGTTGTCTGATTACCTTGCCGAACAGCCGATCGAGGATTACCAGCCGATGAAATTTGAATTCCCTGACGAGGATATTATGTTTCTCAAAGCGAAGGATTGCGATGAGTCGTTGCCCGACGAGGGGCCGGATAGGAAATCCCAGTGGAAATTGATATTCGACGGGGCGGTTAATTCCTATGGAAGTGGCATCGGGGCTATCATCACGACTCCCCACGGATCCCATATCCCGTTTACTGCGAGACTGACGTTTCCAGTCACCAATAATGAGGCGAAGTACGAAGCATGCATCATGGGTCTAGAAGAGGCAATTGATTTAAGAATCAAGAACCTAGACGTATATGGTGACTCAGCGCTTGTGATCAACCAAATTAAAGGGGAGTGGGAGACTCGTCAATCGAATTTGGTGCCATACATGAATTATGCCAGAAGGCTACTTCCGTTCTTTGATCGAGTGGAACTCCATCATGTGCCCAGGGCTAAAAATCAAATGGCTGATGCCTTAGCCACGTTGGCTTCAATGTATAAAGTCAATTTTTGGAATGAGGCTCCAAGAATTGTACTGTCTCATCTTGATAGACCGGCATTTGTATTTGCAATCGAGGAAGCCGCCGACGGCAAGCCATGGTTCCACGACATCCAGACTTTCCTTATGACTAAGGAGTATCCTGCGGGTGCGTCAATCCAGGATAAGAAGACTCTGAGGAGGCTGTCTGGAAATTTTTATCTCAATCCTGATGGAGTGCTGTATAAGAGAAACCACGATCTCGTGCTACTCAGATGCGTAGATGAGAAAGAGGAGAGTATGCTCATGGAAGAAGTCCATGAAGGCACATTTGGTACGCACGCCGGCGGGCACGCTATGACGAGAAAGATCCTGAGAGCAGGGTACTACTGGCTGACGATGGAGTCGGATTGCTTCAGATTCGCGAAGAGATGTCATAAATGCCAGATTTATGCTGATAAAGTTCATGTGTCGCCGTGCCCGTTGAATGTCATGTCCTCCCCATGGCCGTTCTCCATGTGGGGCATCGACATGATAGGAAAGATCGAGCCTACCGCATCTAACGGTCATTGTTTCATTCTGGTAGCTATCGACTACTTCACCAAGTGGGTGGAGGCAGCCTCATACGCTAATGTGACCAAGCAGGTGGTGGCTAAATTCATAAAGAGGGACATCATCTGTCGTTACGGAATTCCCGAGCGGATCATTACTGATAATGGTTCGAATCTGAATAACAAGATGATGAAGGAGTTGTGCCAAAGTTTCAAGATTGAGCACCACAACTCATCTCCTTACTGGCCGAAGATGAATGGCGCCGTTGAAGCAGCCAACAAGAACGTAAAGAAGATTGTTCAGAAGATGGTTGTGACCTACAAAGATTGGCACGAGATGCTGCCGTTTGCACTGCACAGTTATCGTACGACGGTACGTACGTCGACCGGGGCAACTCCTTTCTCCTTAGTGTACTGTATGGAAGCAGTCCTACCGTTAGAAGTGGAGATCCCTTCTTTGCGAGTTTTGGTTGATGTGAAACTCGACGAGGCAGAATGGATTACGAATCGTCTGAACCAACTCAGCCTGATGGACGAGAAGAGGTTAGCATCGATTGCATTTGGTCGTCTGTACCAAAGTCGAATGAAGAAAGCTTATGATAAGAAGGTGCGTCCTAGAAGCTTTCAGACGGGTGATCTCGTCTTGAAGATGATTCTTCCTCCACACTCTGACCACCGGGGCAAGTGGACTCCGAATTACGAAGGTCCGTACGTCGTCAGCAAGGTGTTCTCGGGAGGAGCTTTGTTGTTATCCACGATGGATGGTGAAGATTTTGCATCCCCGGTGAACGCGGACGCAGTTAAAAAATACTTTGCTTGAAAGCGACCCGCTGGACAAAAAAGGAGAGTCCAGGCAAAAAAGGGGCATCCCGGCGAACCAAAAACAGAATAAAAGGTTCAGGCAAAAATTAGGGATATAAATCGAAAACATTTACACCCGCGAAGTCAAAAACCTACACTGGGCGGCTTCGGCAAAAAAGGGTATCCCGGTGAACTGAAAACCCGTAAAGGGTGGTTCACGCAAAAGTTAGGGATTTGAAAAAGCAAATGACTGCGTTCCGCGTGTGGACTTTCATTGTTTAGTGGTTTGGAGGACCTGAGGGCCGTTTATCTGAATCAATCTCTTCCGAAGCTGAAGCGTCGGAGAAGTATCGAAGTCGAGTGGGTCATAGAGGGATCAACTCATGGTGTTCGTCTACGCCTCGTTGCCGACATTTGTATATGCTGATGTATATTTATGTTTTATTTTGCGCGGCTTCCTCATTCCAGGAGCTTGCATCTGTTGTAAAACATCTTTTACCCATTCAGGGGTTCGTTATCAATAAAATGCATACTATTCAGCAATTCTGCTTGTCTGTTTAGCATTTATCTGTTTTGTTTGTGAAAAAGAACGCCGATGTTTTTGATAAAATGCGCATACATAAACTTACTGGCCTAGGCCAATGATTGTTGAAGCAATTAATTACTTGAATATTGTCACGAGATAATAACCTTGATAGGTCCCTTTGAAAAGGGCATCTTGTCTGTTTGTTTGTGTTGTTACAGGTGTAGCATATTCCAGACAGAGCGTCGTGGGCATCCCGAAGCAGGATGATTCCTCTTTCTCCAGCAGAGTTCAGTAGCCTCTTCCCGCAGAGTCTGAACGCGAGATCGTGAGCATTGATATGTCTCCCCAGGCAGAGATGATTCTCTCCCCAATCCGATGTATCCTGAAGGAACGTCACCTCCTCAGCTGAGTCAGGCGCTGAAGCGCGTGTTCATCCCCCAGCACCGGGTCACAAGTGCAGGTTTCGTAGGAAACTAGTTGTACGCCGAAGTATGCAGCAACTGATGGTACCAGACTGAAGTCTCCAGCGGAATTGAAATTCCCCACCAGAGTCGTACTCTCCCCCGAAGACGGATGATTCCTTCTTCCCCAGCGGAATTGAAATTCCCCCACAGAGTTGTACTCCCCAGTGAAGCAGAACGATTTCTCCTTCCTCAGCCGAGTTTGCAGATACCCAAGAGAGTCGAATTCTTAGAAGCTGCTCAAGCCATGATTGGTTTTCCCCAGTGGAGTGTTGATCAACTGAAGTTGTTTCCCCACAGAGCCGTCATCTCCAGAGAAGTAGCCGAGAAGGCCACGCAGTTTATCCCCCCGCGATTGACATGGCTTTCCCTCAGCAGGTCCTAGTTCTCGTAGAGCTTCGTTCCCCTACAGCAATCAACTGGAGTTGTTTCCCCCGCAGCAGTCAACTGAAGTTGTGTCCCCTGCGGAGTCCAATTGATATTGGCGTGACCATGTTCTCCTCAGCAGGATGATTCCTCTATCTGAGTAGTTCGTTCTCCTTGACAGGAGGATTCTCCCTTCAGCATTTATTTTGCTGACGGGATCGCATCATAGTGCATGATTGCATAGCATTTATCATAAAAGCATAGCATTTCCACCGTGTGGAGCATTGCGCCATTGCCGAAGCATATGCATAATAAACATGATCTAGGTTGTTACCGTCTTTGTTTTGCAGTTCCGCCGCAGAATTGATTGCTCAGGATGATTCCTGACATTCTCCCCAATGAAGTCGCTTGCTCAAGATGATTTTTGAGATCCCCAGCGAAGTCTTCAGTTCAAGATGATTCTTGAAGTCCTCAGCAGAGTTGATTCATTCAGAATGATTTCTGGACCCCCGGAGCAGAGTTACTTGATAGTTCTCCAGAATCCCCAGCGGCGAAGCGTCATCCCCAGCAGGTTTCTAATGGCGAAGTTGAAACCTCCCTTGAAGACTCCATGATTGAAGTCTGACCGTGTTAATGAAGCAGTCCTCTTAGCTGATGCGGAGTGCCTGATGTCAGAGGTTTAGATGTTCCCAGTTGGCTCATGATTGACCAAGAATTTTATTCCCGACTTGCTGATGAAGTCCGGCTGATGCCCGACAGTAATGCGGAATGCCTGATGGCATGATCAACCTGATGGTTGAAGTCCGGCTGATGCCCGACAGATGTCTTTGAATGCCTGATGGCATGTTCAACCTGATGGTTGAAGTCCAGCTGATGCCCGACAGTGTTCTTTGAATGTCTGATGGCATGATCAACTATGTATTACCGGTTACCGTGTGACCAATTCCCCAATGGAGTTTCTTCACCCTGACGGCGAAGTCAGACGATGTTGAGAGTTGACAGCGAAGTCAGATTATGTTGAGTACTTGGCGGCGATGTCATATTCTTTGTTGTCCCAGCAGCGAGGTTGGATGTTTCTGGCGGCGATGTTAGGTGATTTAGTCTCCAGCGGCGATGTTGGATGTTTGTTCCTGGCGGCGATGTCAGATTCTTAGTTCTCCAGCGGCGATGTTGGATGTTTGTTTCTGGCGGCGATGTCAGGTGATTTAGTCTCCAGCGGTGATGTTGGATGTTTGTTCCTGGCGGCGATGTCAGATTCTTTAGTTCTCCAGCGGAAATGTTGGATGTTTGTTTCTGGCGGCGATGTCAGGTGATTTAGTTCTCCAGTGGCAATGTTGGATGTTTGTTTCTGACAGCGATGTTGGATGTTTGTTTTTGGCGGTGATGTCAGGTGATTTAGTTTTCCAGCGGCGATGTTGGGTGTTTTGGTTGTCTGACGGTGATGTCGGGTAGTTTGATTCTCCAGCGGCAATGTTGGATGTTTGTTTCTGACGGCGATGTCAGGTGATTTAGTTTTCCAGCGGCGATGTTGGGTGTTTTGGTTGTCCGACGGCGATGTCAGAAACTTTATTTTATTGAATGCCTGACGGCGAGGTCCGGTGTCTGATGACAATGTCAGAGGAATTTAATGTGGATAACTGCCAACAAGGTTCAGATCAGTATGTCTCCAGCTAGTTGCCGTGCAGCTATTATTTCAATGTTCGAAGATTTGTTCCCGCTAGAGTACCGTGTGCTTGTGCAGTTGGCAAATTTCCGGGTTTATCGGTATTCAACCGTCTCGCACCTTGATTGGCTGAGAGCCTTTCGCTCCTCACCCATTCAGGTTCAAGTCGTTTGAATAGGGGCAGCTGTTGCACCCCAAAATTTGACCGACATTTATTTACCAAGTTTGTGGTTCATTGTACTGATCATCTGCTTCTCATTGATATGTGGGAAGTAGATCAAGAGGTAGGATTACCTAGCAAGAGTTATATGAGGCTATGAAGAAAGTCAAGAGGTTTATTCAAGTGTTCAAAGGTTGATACCTTTGTCAGAGAACTCAAGAGATCCTCAGAGGAATTGGTTGAAACCAAGGTTGTGTGCCTCATAACTTGAGAGTTGTGGGAGCTCCTCAGATGATTCTGAGACTATGAGGATGTACTTGAAGCTTTGAGAAAGCTTATGAGA
Organism: Lathyrus sativus; assembly: GCA_963859935.3. NCBI lineage: Eukaryota > Viridiplantae > Streptophyta > Magnoliopsida > Fabales > Fabaceae > Lathyrus > Lathyrus sativus. Next base: position 422,172,849 of record OZ012740.1, read on the forward strand.
TGTCTTGAAAGCCATCATGAAGCCTAGAGAGGTCATTGTACAAGAATTCAGAAGATTCAGCCATGAGTGGTGGAATTAGGGTTTGACTGGGTCAACCTTAGGTCAACTGATGATTTGGAGAAGGTTGAGACCTAATCCAAGAGCCATGTGATCATGGATTGATGCATTGAGATGCTATAAGGATGATTCCAAGGTCAACTCATCATGATTGAAGAGTTTGAGAAGTTTCAAGCTAGGGTTTCTAAGGATTGACAGTGTAAAATCCCCTAGTTTGATCCCTATCTTCAAGGCATTTTAGCTCAAGATGTGATTGTCATCTCATCTTCCGCACAACATGAATGTTTTAGAGATTGTTCTTAGCTTTAATTTGAGTACTAGAAGTCATTTATAGGATTTGTAGAGCTCAAGTTATGACTTTGACAAATTACAGGTCATCTGAGGTATGTGAATCTGGGTCCTTGAAAGTCACCCAACTTGCATCCAATTTTTGCCCTAGTAGGATGATTCATATGGACTCTTGGTCAACATTAATGTTGTAGATCATCTTCTTATATTTCTAGAGAGTACTAGAAGTCCTTGATAGGATTTGTAGAACTCAACTTATGGCTTTGACAAGTCAAGGACATTTTGGTCATTTGGAGGTTATAGGTCATTTCAAGCATAAGGCCATATCTCCTATTTCTAAGATTCAAATGGAAAAATATTCAACATAAAACTTGCTTATAATGATGTTTTAAGTCTAGTAGGGAGGTCATGAGATGTTGAAAAGGCTTGTATCAAAAAGTGATAAAAATGGCCTAAAATGGAGGCATAAGTTAAATAAGTTGAAATTGAAAATTGGAAATCACAAGTTGTGCATCCAAACCATGTCATATAATAGGTCATTTTGACTCCAAATGACATTCTAAGAACAATGGTTCAGCCACAATTTTGATTTGAGGCTTGGATCTTAGGGCTGCTTTGGAAATGGCTTACTTGCATCTTAAGGTACCAAAGCAAAACTCAAGAAAACTCAATAAACAAGTTGGTTATGCATTGTAACACCTCATAAATATCATGTGGGGAGAATTTCAAGTCATAATAAAAGGTTACAAGAGGCTTGGCATGAGATAGCACATAAGGAGAATTGAAATCAAAATGTCATGACATGAGAAGTTCAAATACTCATTGGATGGTCCTAGATGGTTCTAGATGATTCTAAACCACTCTATATAACATGTATAACTTGCTCAGATGCAAGGTTGGTGAGAATTGGTGCAGAGAAGAGAGAGTGAGATCAAGAATCTTCCATTGCAAGTCAAGTTTCATTTCTTCATTCTTCTTCATTTCCATTCATTCTTTCCACTCAAACACATTCCATACATCATAGTGAAGCTGTGCAGATTGAATTGAGATCAAATCCATGGTGAATTGAAGAGTTTGTGATTGAAATTTCAAGATAGCAAGTCAGAATCGAATTCTGAGATTGAGGCTTCCTCCATCAAATTTGTTGCAAACAGTAGCAAGATTGGCATCTAGGGAAACTTTCTGAAGAGTTTCAAGGTCTGAGTTGGAGGATTTCATCATCTGTTCATCAAGATTAATCGGGTTTGCAAATTCTTCCCTACACCATGATTTATGCATAATTAGGTTAGTTTGTTAGTGTAGAAAGGTTAGAGACACATAGGTGATGGATTTTGGAGAGTTAGAGAGCAATTGGTGAAGATTGGATAGTGGACACCATTTCTGTTTGACCTTGTATCTTGCTGAATATTGAGAGATAATCCTAGTTTAATAGCAAGAAATGTTCAGGGAAGCATGAGGATGAGATTAGGACCTTTAATTTTGAGAATTGTTAAGATTGGTTCTTGATCAATAATGTGAAGTTGCTATCGGGTTTCAAGTTTGAGGGAGATTCAATGGAATTTGAGGTTATGATTGTGTTCAGCATGAAAAATGGAGCATGTTAGGGTTTTAAACTTTGAGTTTTTATGGAGAAATGAGAGAGCACGAGTTAAGGAAGATGAAGCTTCATGTTCTGCATTTCCATGGAGTTTCAGCAAACCCTAGCTGAAGGTTGAAGACAACCTCTCAGCCATTAGATCAAGCGAGACTGGTTGACCTGAGAAGCAATCCAACTGCCCATGTTTAATTTCGAATTGAGAGGGAATCTGAGAAGGATGAAACGATGCGTTTCATTAAAACCTGAGTTCTGGGCTTGAGTGGACCCAATGGCTAATCCCACCCCCCTTCAAGGCCCACTTGGAAAATACATTGCATTTGGTTGCTATTCTCACCGTGGTTTTTTCTTTTTCTTTATGATTTATTAATTAATTTCTGAGTGGAATTTGGCCCTGGCGCTTTACTTTTTGTACCCCCCATTCTGGGCCCATTCGTGATTTACACTGCATCTGTTTGCTAGCTGCACCCCGTCCCTTCATATTTCATTTTATTTTCCCCATTTTCTTTTAAACTTTGGAAAATCATATCAAATTGAAAATTAAAGATTTTTTAATGGGAATTTTTGCTCCCATTTCATATTTATGTCTAGAAAATTGTCAAATAAAAATATTTTCCTTTCATGCAATTTTGATATTTTTTGTGTATTTTCTACTTTTATTGCATTTTATTTCTTTTATGTTGATCCATGAATTTGTAGAATTTTGTTTAGGTAGCTCCCTTATCATTTTTAGGCTATTCTTTTTAGGATAGTTAGATATAAGCTTTAGCTTCCCTCTGGATTTATTCAATATTTTTGTGATGAGTTTTAGGATAGTTTTGATTAGATGACATTAGGTTGTGTAGAATTAGGTTAAACTTCAACATAGGTCCACAATAACACTAGAATTTTGGGTTTTTAGGACAAAATAGACTATGGGACATATAAGGGCATTAAGGGTAGGTATGTAGGATCCCTTAGAAATTATATTAGGATTTAATATAGTAGTATACTATTTTTAGATGATTTTTGTATATGATGATTGTTTGTGTTGCCCTTGTGGGCTTGTATTTGTGTTTGCTTTGCTTGATGGGCTTGGAGATCTTGGTATTGCATTGAGGAGCATTGAGGAGCATTGAGGAGCTTGAGAGCTTGATCTTGTTTGTTTTGTAGATTGTTTTAGGGTTAGGGATTAGGAAGAGTTTAGACTTAGATAACTTCTTTCTCAAACATGGATGGTATCTTCCACCTCCATTCCTCCCTGTGATTCAAAGTCCTTCCATGGTATACACCTCTCTCCTTTGGAGGGATACGTGATTATACCTAGGAAGTAGAACTTTTTAGGGAACCATTCCTTTGATGTTGAACCCTTATAGGTCACCTTTGGTGGGCAATAAGCAGTTCAATATCCCCCAGCTTATCCAGTAAGGGATTTCCTCTGGTTTGATTGTCTTGAGAGATGTTGAGCTTGAGTTTGAAGATGAAGACTTCAATGAAGAGTGTAGAAGAGGATGAATCCTTGAGCATTGCCATTCCAGCTGAAGCTTGAAGAGCAACAAGAGCAAGTTGATACTTGAAGACCCCTGAAGATGAAGTAAAGACTGAAGGATGAAGTTGACACTTCTAAGTGATTGAGATTGATCCTGAAAAGCTGAAGCTTGAAGAACAAAGGAAGTTGATACTTACTTTGATACCTGGGGATCCTGAAGGAGCCAAGTTGGTACTTATGATTTATAGTGAAGCCTGAAGGTGGAACTGATCAAGGAGCTGAAGCTTAGAGAAGATAAGTTGAAACTTATGTTGAAGGGTTGAAACCTGGAAAAGCAAATTGATATTTGTCAAGAGTGATTGAAGTCTGAAGACTGAGTTGCTGTTGGAAGAGCTGAAGCTTGGAGTTGAGCGAGGAGGATCTGCTTTCTTTTTCTTCTGTATTGATGTGTTTTGTTTGGCTTGTTTGATGCATTAGAATAAGTCCATATCTAGAATAGGCAGAATCTAGGAGCATGATTGCACTAGAGGTTGAGTTACTCCCTCTGCTTGTATTGTTACTGTGTGGCTTTGCTTGCGGGTATTCGGTAGAGCCCAGCTCCCTTGCCCATGTGGTTTGTTTTCCTGATGGCATTTCATTTCATTTTATCTGTATGATTGCAGTTTACTGTTATTGCATGATAGCATGATGTTTCATTTCAGTATGATTACTGTTATCCATTCTGGCTTGAGGTTGAGATGAGCTTGTGGAGGCTGAAGCCCCACACACATTTCCTCCCTCACTTGCATTGCATGCATTTTACTGTTAAGCTGATGCTTTGTCTGTTTTGGTGTATCATTGACATGATCCCTTAGGACTCTCATTTCCTTTGATAAGGAATTGATGATAGAACTTTAGGTTGAAACCTATGCATGACAACTTCTAGGAGTTCCCTGTTCAAACCTCAACCATAGGATGAATCCATGGCATGACAACAGTAGGACTTGATAGTCTCCCTCCTAGTTGGGCCTGTTCTCTTCTCATCTCAAAACAGTTTAAGATACAGTAATCATGAATGATTTCTTTCGTACGTTACGAGCCTTAAGCTATCTGAGAAAGGGTTGTGGGAGAGTTTCTTTTCCACAATCTGGATGTTTAGTATGGTACCCTTTGGGTGACATGCGACGCATTCACTCTCAGGTCATAGTCTCTAGTGCGATTGAAATCGCAAACACAATAAAAAACACTTCTCTCGAAAAAGACAGGAAATAAACCGTAGTTTCCCGAACTACGTGAGCTCTGATCTCTCATGCCTGTTGAGAGTACGTAGGCACAAGATGGCGATGTCTTGGCGAGCTACCTTCCCCCATAACCCTTCGTAGGCCGAACTACGTTGACTCTGATTTCTCATTCTCTGATGAGAATACGTAGGCATAAAGTGCGACGCTTTGCCGAGTCATTTTTCTTTTCTTTTAAGCCAGCCTTGATAGGTAGATAGAATAAAACCAACCCGTCCAAGTAAACACAACAAGCGAGGATCCCGTCGAGTACGACGGACGTGAGGGGTGCTAATACCTTCCCCTTGCGTAACCGACTCCCGAATCCAGACAACGGTTGCGACGACCTTGTCTTACCCTTCTTCGTTAGGTTTTTCCGATCGTTTCCTTTCCCGCTCTGAGGGATAAATAACGAAAGGTGGCGACTCTTCTGTTGTGCCGGCACCTTATTTTCGCGCAAGCGATAATACGGAAGTGGAATAGGTGCAATCATTACTACTCCCCATGGGTCGCACATCCCATTCACTTTCAGATTGACCTTTCCAGTTACCAACAATGAGGTCGAATATGAAGCGTGCATTATGGGGCTCGAAGAAGCTATTGATCTGAGAATTAAAAATCTTGATGTGTACGGAGACTCTACTCTAGTTGTGAACCAGATCAAGGGAGAGTGGGAGACTCGTCAGCCCAATCTGATACCTTATATAAATTATGCAAGGAGGTTGTTGCCTTTCTTTGACAAAGTGGAACTGCACCATGTACCACGAGCAGAAAATCAGATGGCAGATGCTCTCGTGACCTTGTCCTCAATGTATAAAGTTAACTTCTGGAATGAGGCTCCCAGGATAGTTATCTCTCACCTTGATAGGCCCGCTTTCATATTCGCCATTGGGGAAGCTTCCGATGGCAAACCGTGGTATTATGATATCCAGAATTTCTTGAAGAACCAAGAGTATCCGGCTGGGGCATCCAGTCGTGATCAGAAGACTCTTAGGAGATTGGCTGGCAACTTCTATTTGAATCCGGATGGTGTTTTGTACAAGAGAAACCATGACTTGGTGTTGTTGCGATGTGTGGACGAGAAAGAGGCTAAGTTGCTCATGGAAGAGATCCACGAGGGTACATTTGGCACGCATGCCGGCGGACATGCAATGACGAGAAAGTTATTACGAGTAGGGTACTACTGGCTGACAATGGAAACAGATTGTTTCAAGTTTGCAAAGAAGTGTCATAAATTCCAGATTTATGCGGACAAGATTCATGTGCCTCCGAGCCCTCTGAACGTTATGTCGTCACCTTGGCCTTTTTCCATGTGGGGAATTGATGTGATTGGAAAAATTGAGCCCACGGCATCCAACGGACATCGTTTTATCTTGGTAGCTATTGATTACTTCACCAAATGGGTTGAAGCGGCATCGTATGCTAATGTTACCAAGCAGGTGGTAGCCAGATTTATCAAGAAGGATATTATCAGCAGATATGGAATCCCGGAGCAGATTATCACTGACAACGGTTCAAATTTGAATAACAAGATGATGAAGGAATTGTGCCAGAGTTTCAAGATTGAACATCACAACTCTTCTCCTTATCGGCCCAAAATGAATGGTGCTGTTGAAGCGGCAAAAAAAAACATAAAGAAGATCGTGCAGAAGATGGTTGTGCCTTACAAGGACTGGCATGAGATGTTGCCTTTTGCTTTGCACGGTTATCGTACGACGGTACGCACATCAACCGGGGCAACTCCTTTTTCACTGGTATATGGTATGGAGGTTGTCCTACCATTGGAGGTTGAGATTCCTTCTCTGAGGGTTTTGCGTGATGTCCAACTTGATGGGCAGAATGGGTGAAAGATAGATTGAATCAGCTCAGTTTAATGGACGAGAAGAGACTGGCTTCTCTAGCATATGGTCGGCTGTATCAGAGCTGGATGAAGAAAGCTTATGATAAGAAGGTGTGTCCTCAAAGCTTTCAGACGGGCGATCTTGTGCTGAAAAAGATTCTCCCACCACAATCAGATCACAGGGGTAAATGGACTCCCAACTATGAAGGTCCATATGTCGTTAGAAAGGTTTTCTTTGGAGGAGCCTTATTGTTATCCACCATGGATGGTGAGGATTTTACATCCCCTGTGAATTCGGACGCAGTTAAAAAATACTTTGCTTAAAGAGACCCGCTGGACAGAAAAAAGAGAGTCCAGGCAAAAATGGGGCATCCCGGCGAACCATAAAAAAGGAATAAAAGGTTCGGGCAAAAGTTAGGGATAAAATTGAAAAAAAAGATGTACACCCGCGAAGTTGAAAACCTGAAAAGGGCAACTTCGGCAAAAAAGGGTATCCCGGTGAATTAAAAACCCGCAAAGGGCGGTTCACACAAAAGTTAGGGATTTGAAAAGCAAATGACTGCGGTCCGAGTTTGATACTGTGTTGCTTAGTGGTTTGGGAGCACCTGAGAGTCGTATATCCGAAACAATCTCTTCCGAAGATCGAGTATCGGGAAAGCGTCAAAGTCAGGCGAGTCATAGGAGGATCAGCTCAAGGTGTTCGTCTGTACCAAGTTGCCGACATGTATACAAATTTTCTTTGTACTTCTGTAATACTTGTATTTTGCTTGTGCGTAACTTCCTATTTTCAGGAGTTGCATCCAGTGTACAAAATTTTGCCTATTTGCAGGCCTGTTATCAATAAAGCATGTTATTCAGTACTTGATGTTTGTTCTTTACTGTTTTGTTTGTGAAAAATGCCGATGTTTTTGATGAACTTGCATGTGCATAAACTTGCTGGCCCTTGCCAATAATTGCTAAAACTTCGAGTTGACTGAATGAATGTCACGGATGCTAACCGGAATAGACCTTGTTGTGTAGATTTGTTCTGTCTCGTTTGTGTTTTGTAGGGTTCTCACCTTTGAAGCAAACAGTCAAGGAATTTGTGTTTCCCCATCCAGAGTCATGTGACATCATGGTTGTATCGCTCCTCAGCGGATGGAAGTCATATCTTATACCCGAGAGATTTAAGATGGCACTTATCCCTTACTAGATGTAGTTTGTCCTCCATAGAAAAGTATTCCCCAGGAAAGTTTCCAAGAGAGTATCCTTAGTGGATTTTGATGTCCCCAACGGAAGGTGCACACTCCATTCCCAGCATGGGTAACTCCCGCAGAGTATAACCAAGTCGTCTTTGGTTCAGAAGGATTATCCCCGCGAAAGACTGTTTTTCCTTCTCCCCAGCAGGTTGTTTTTCCTCTAACAGGATGAACATCCCCAACAGAGTTCGTAATTTCAAGCTTGTGAGCCATCCCCAACAGGATGGTTATCCCCAGCGGAGTTGGTTGCACCGTTCCAGCATTTATTTTGTTGGAGTATGTCTGTGATACCTGGTTATCCCCAGCGGATTAGGTCTTGTCTTCAGCATTTATTTTGCTGAAGCGCCTCTTGGCATCTTTGCATTTTGCATATATCATCATATTTTCATATACTTAAAGGCGTAGCATTTCCACGTCGTATGGAGCATTACGCCATTGTCAAAAATACGCATTCTGAAACATAAGCCAGGTTGGTTACCTCCTTGGTTTCAGGTGTTATCCCTTGCAGAGGAGTGAGATTCTTGCTCAGAAGGATTTCTAGATATTCAAATTCTCGGCGTGAGATAGGTGATGATAACGTTCGTCCCCTAACAGAGTCGCTTGGTTAAGTTTCTCTTCGTCCCCAGCGGGATTCTTCTCAGGTTGCTGTTACGTCAGCATTAGAAGATTTCATGCCTTAAACTTCCGGAGTTGTCACTAGTGATTTCCCCGGTGAAATTTTTCCCCACAGAGTTGTTTGGTTAAGTTTCTCATATTTTCCAGCGAAGTATTCTTCAAACGGATCCGTGTTGACGGAATCGTACTTGTGATTGGCAGAGATTGTTATCTGTGTTGACGGAATTGTTGCCCGTGTTGACGGAATTGTACCTGTGTTGACAGTGATGGGTATCTGTGTTGACGAAATCGTACCTGTGATTGGCAGAGATTATTATCCGTATTGACGGAATTGTAGCCCGTGTTGACGGAATCGTACCTGTGTTGACAGTGATGGGTATCCGTGTTGACGGAATCGTACCTGTGTTGACAGTGATTGTTATCCGTGTTGACGGAATCGTTTCGCCATGCTGACGGTGATTGTTATTCGGAATTGTACCTGTGTTGACAGTGATTGTTATCCGTGATGACGGTAATCGTTACCCGTGATCGACGGAGTTATCCCCAGTAAAGTTAACAATGATTAGTATCCGTGTCGACGGGGTCGTTACCTGTGATTGACAGAGATTGTTATTCGTGTTGACGAATTTAGTCCAGTGGTGGACGGAATGGTACCCATGGTGATGGAGTCTCTCCTCGTGTTGACAAAGTTTAGTCCAGTTGTGGATGCAGGTGTTTCTTGCAAAGTTAATTCGATGCCTGTGGCGTCACACAGGGGTTGATGTTGAAGTCCAAAGTTTTGTCAGATGATTGATCAGTTGTTGCCGTAACAACTGGGTTTAGTGGAACGAATGTTGTTCCCCAAGCAGTTTTCGCGATGTATTTCCGCGGTTGGCAAATTTCCGGGTTTCCTGGTATTCAACCGTCTTCTACCTCGATTGTTTGAAGGTCGTTCGCTCTTCACCCAGTCGGGTCCAAGCCGTTTGAATAGGGGCAGCTCTTGTACCCCAAAATTTGCCCAACCTTTTCTTATCTGGTTTTTGTTTCATTGCATTATCATTTGCATAGTTATATCAGTTGCATATCATGGTATCATTCACATAGCAGAGGATCAAGTGTGATTCTTATCAAGAATAGCCTAACAAGAGGTCTCATTCAAGATTGAGAAGTTATCAAAGTCATCAGGAGGTGATTTGAGGGCCTAAGGGTTTAGATGTTTGAGTGTGAATCTTCTCCTAACTTGAGGATCAACTGAAGACCATCAGAGGGTTGTGAAGTGTTGAATGTGAGAATAGGATGTGTATGGAGCTCATAGAATTCCTAGAGGGCCATGGGAGAGTTTAATCAAGTCATTGTGTCAAATGCAAGAGCCACAGTTGAGGTGCAAGCAATTAGTGTTTCATCTGGATCAATTCTAGGTCAACTATGCAATTGAAGAGTATCAAGGCCTACTTTTAGGTCATGGAGTTTATGAAATGATATGTTAAGACATTTGTGGTGTTGTGCCAAGATCAAGTCAAGAAAAGTCAAGAGTGTGGGAAGTTGCTAAATTAGGGTTTTAGTGTAAATTCCCATGTTTAGTGCCTAACTTCATGACCACATAAGTCAAGATACAAGTTTCAAATTGATCTTTGGTCAACATGAAACTTGTATAGCATCTCAATACCTTTAATTTGAGTACTAGAAGTCTTCAAGGGGATTTATAGAACTCATGTTATGACCCAGACAAGTTACAAGTCCTCAGATGCCTCTGAAATTTGTCTGTGAAAATCATCTGACTTCAAAGCTATTTTTGACCTAGAAGGAGGTTTCACCTGAACTTTTGTCCAACATGGAAGTTGTTCCTCATGATCTTAGCTTTCTAAGTTGTACTAGAAGTATTCCATCTGATTTGTAGAACTCAAGTTATGAGGTTTACAAGTCAGGGGTATTTTGGAAAAGTGAGATTATAGGTCATTTTCAATCATAGGTCAAAATCTCCAACTTGCACTTGTCAAATGGATTTTTGTTCAACATGAAAGTTGTTCAAAATGTGTTTTTTAGGCTAGCCAAGAGGTCATGATGGATTGATTGGGCTCATAGCAAGACTTGGTTTGAAATGGTTTGAATAAGGAAGATTTTCAATGGATTAAAAGGGGGAAAATTCAAATAATTGGTTAAATGACCAAAGCATGTCAAATAAGTGATCATTTTGATTTTAAATTTCATTTTAGACACATTGACATTGGTAGATTTTGGGGCATAGGTCAATTTTCATGAGTTATCATATGGTTGCTTCAAATGCAAGTTACATAACCAAACATCTTACCAATGCATTTCAGGCCATTCTATTGTTTCAATTTTGCTCACAAGGTAATTTGCAGTTGATTAGAACCTTCTAGATCAAGTTACAAGTGAGAATGCACGACTGTTACATTGCACATGTGAAGGCAAACCAGAAAATGCAATTGGCTGGATTGGGCCTCAAATTGAATTCAAAAGCCCATGGAAAGGTTCTATATATTCATTGGAGTAATTCCAGAGCAATTTTGGAGTCATTTTCGTGCCAGAAGCTGAAATTGCAGTTGAACATTCAAGAGGAGCAAGTGAAATCGAGTTTTCAGTTTGGAGCAATATCAAAGCAAATTGAAGGTTGAACCATCATCCTCTTGCATCAGTGAACGTATCTGGAGAGTTTTGAAGGGAGAATCAAGCTCCAAGTGCATCTGTTACTAGATCTACAACAGGTTAGTAACTTTCAAAATTCCACATGATTTAGCATGAGATAGTTAGATTTGAACTTGTGGTTAGGATCTAGGCAAGATGTAGATCGTTTTAGGATCAATTTAAAGATATTTGGTGATAGTTTATCATGACAGAGCAATTCTATTTGGATTCGAATCTCTTGATTCATGAGGAGTTAGAGCAAATTGATTAGATCAGGATGATCAGTGTAGCATAAGGATGATTTCTATGGTCTTAATTTGGCAATTGATGATGTTTGATCTGGATGTTATTTCTGAACATTGCTTCGTGTTTTAAAATCCATTGAGAGTTGGGTAATTTGAGTTGGAGATTTGAGATCCTCGTGAGAAACTGAGTAGAATTGGTATAGACTTTGTGATTTTTGGTTGACTGTAACTTGACCTTCGCCGGAGAAGACGACCGGAGTCTTCTCCGGCCACCGTCCCTGCTCTCTATCCAGCCAGCCTGATAATTGGAGAAGATGATCTTGGAGCCATCAGATCATGCTTTGACCAAAGACTTTCCCCCTCATCCAACGACCACGTTCTAATTGATTTGCTGACTTCTGAAGCCATGGAACGCAGCATTCCATTTAATGTGTTGGCAGGCTCTCGTGCATTGGATCAGCTGAATGGTCTCCTCATCCAAGCGCTCATGTTTTATTTCAGTTTTAATATTTCTTTTATTTGATTTTTATTATTTTAAATGCATTATTGATTCTAAAAATCACAATAAATTCATTCTTGATCCAAAAATTATTTTAAAAATATCTCCATGATCTTGAGAGAATTTGTGATTTTCTAAAATCAATAAAATGCATTTTCATGCATTTTTCATTTTAATTTGATTTTTCTTATTTTGTTTAATTCTTTAATATTTGCATATTTGATCATCTGTTTGTTGAATTTTGTTCTTCCAATTGGTGTTGAATATGGCTTTGATTTATTAGTATGTTTTAGGGTAGATATTCATGTTCCCTTAGAATTTTTGTTAGAATATTAGAACAACTTTAGGTTCTGTTTTAGGTGTTGAGATTAGAGGCTTCCCAAACTTGTGGATCACCTTGATACCCTTCAACTTAGAAATTATTTAGGTGACTTAGAAGTTGAATTAAGCTTTAATATTTTAACCCTAGGTTTTTCAAACACGTATGTTCCCCTAGGAAATTTATTAGAATTTTAAAACTTTGTTTTCTATTTTAGTTGTATTTTGCAAGTTGCTTGTGCTTGTAGTGTTCTATCTTTAGTGCTCTTGTTTGTTTGATCTTGTTGGTGACTTTGGAGCTGGACTTGCTTGAATTCCTTCTTGGGAGGTCTTCTAGATTTGGTGTAGCTGCTGTGGCTTGAAGATTGGAGCTTGGAGTTGAAGCTTTCTACTGTTTTAGGAGCTTTTTTAGGAGCTTAGGAAATTAGGGTTTTAGGAAGAGCCATTAGGACTAGTTTTGATTCTTTCATCAAACATAGAATGCATTGTGTGCTTCTATTCTATCCAATGATGTAAAGTCCTCCTAGGGAAACTCCATCTCTCCTTTGGAGGGATGTGTGGTATGCCCATAGTTGAGTAGAACTTTGAGGATGGCTTTCCATTTCAATGTTGGTACTTGATGATTTCCTTTGGTTTTCATTTGGTTCTCAACATTGCAACCTTGATCTTAGTGATTAATTCTTTGCTTGGAGTGTGCTTGCTAGAGCTTGAAGATGAAGTTTGATGAAGCTTGAAGATAGAAGCTAGCTTGAAGATGAATCCATTTTACTGTCAACTTTGCTGTCAAGAGGATTTGCTGTTTAGGGCTGCTACTGTTGAGTATTGAAGTTGTTGTCTGTTGAAGACTGTTGCTGCTGCTTGGGCTGCTTTCTCTGTTTCTTTTCTTTTATTTTATTGTCTGTTGGCTTGTGTTGATTACCTCTAGGTTTGAGGTGGAGCTTGTCTCCTATTGCCTGTTGTTTTCTTAGGTTTGAGGTTGAGCCGGACTCCCTTGCCTCGCTTGTCCTGTTGCATAGCATGCATTTTACTGTTTACTGTTTACTGCTTGCTTTCTTTTGCTGTTTTCCCCTAGGATCTCTGATTTCCTCTGTGCAAGAGGGAATTATGACATACATTAGGTTTCTAAACCATGCATGATAATTGTAGGTAGATTCCCTGTCTACCGTAGTTTTAGTGTGTCTTTCTCTTCTCCTCTAAAAACAATTCAAAAACACACTAATAAGGTTAATTGAAATCGTGCGTTACGAGCCTTAAGCTATCTGGGAAAAGGTTGGTGGAGGGTCTCTCTCTAGTAATCTGGATGTTAGTGTGGTACCCTTTGGGTGACATACGAAGCGTTCACTCCTGGGTCATAGTCTCTAGTGCGACTGAGATTGCAAACATCCTAAAAAATAGTTCTTTCGTAAAAGACTCAAACAAACATTCAAACTCTGTTTTTGTCCTATTGGACCCTTTAATCTGGAAAACCCTTTCTTAAGGAGATAAAAAACTGTCAGACAAGCTTGTGTCTTCCGTAGCCCGAACTATGTTTGCTCTGATCTTTCATGCCGTATGAAAGTACGTAGGCACGAGATGCGACATCTCGGCGAGCAACCTTTCCCCCTTAAACCGTAGTTAGGCAAACTACGTTGACTCTGATTTCTTGTTCCAGACGGGAATACGTAGGCATAAAGTGTGATACTTTGCCGAGTCATTTTATTTTCATTTTAACCCAGACCTTTAGAGTAGATAGATAAACATACCCTAGATAGAAAACAAGTGTGGATCCCGTCGAGTACGACGGACGTGAGGGGTGCTAATACCTTCCCCTTGCGTAACCGACTCCCGAATCCAGGATTTGGTTGAGATGACCATTCCTTTCCCTCTTTGCGTTAGGTTTACTCTGAGCGTTTCCTTTTCCTCTTGTGGGATAAATAACACACGGTGGCGACTCTTCTGTCATAGTCGTCGCCGATTTTCACAGTAGCGACAGTATGGTGGTGGGAGCGACACAGAGATAGGTTATGAGAAGCAAGAAGACCTTGTTTATCTTATTAGGACAAGGTGATACATGGACCGGGCCTAGGCCCATTGAATTCTTGTTTACACCTTTTTCTTTCAATCCTCACCCCTTGGACGTGGATAGAAATCCTTAGGCATAGCACAAAGCCCATGCGCCTGAATACTCATGCAATTCATATTTTTCTGGTGCACCCCTAGCTAATTAGGTTTTGGGTTTTAATTGTTTTTTTATTTATTTTAAATTAGTTTTTCATTTTTTTGAAATAAATTTTCTTTTAATTAGAAGTCATCCTTGGATTTAATTATATTGTTTTTTCTAATTAGAAGTTAACCATGAATTAAGTTTCGATTTAGCTTTTAATTGTAATTTTGATTTTACTCTTTGATAATTTTGAATGAACTTTAATTATAGTTTGAATTTTGATTAAATTTTAATGTTGATCTTAAATGCAGTTAATTTGTGACTTTAGTTTTGATTAGGTTTTGATAAACTCTTGATGATACTTGTAAATATTTCTTGATTTGGTCATGATTATGATGCATATTCTGATTAATTCCTGGTTCTTGATGCGCTTCGAGCTTTGTAATTTCTCCTAACCTAGTTTCATATTCGATTTTCTCTTTATGATTAAGATGCTTCGTGTTTGCTTGGTAATTACTCTGTATTCGCATGCTCCCTTAGGGATTCCTAGTCCAACTTAATTGTTGATTAAGCTTGGAGAAGGATAGACATTAGGCTCTCAATCCATCCATGACAACATTAGGTAGACCTCCCTCTTAATCCTGACCTTAGGGTCATTGTTGCATGATAACATCTAGGATTCAGTTTCCCTTAGACCTTATGTGCGTCTTTCTCTTCTCTCCCTCGAATCATCTTCAAAACAATGAGTATTGTGTGCCACGAGCCTTAAGTATATAGAAAATGACGAGTGAGGAGTCTCTCCTTACTTTTATAGAGTGTTTAGCATACGTCCCGTCTGGGGGCGACCATGTGACGCATTCGCTCATATGTCATAGACTTTAGTTCAATGCGCATTACAAATAAATTCAATTCACTTCTTCGATAAATTCAGAATCTTTTTTCTCGCCCCTGTGCAATCGAGATTCCGTTTTCCCGTAGTCTCGTGAACTACAGATGCTTTGATTCCTCATTCCATAATGAGGATACGTAGGAACGAGGATCCCTATCATTGGCGAGCACACTAACAATTAACTTCCCCTTCCTCTCACCCCAGTGCGGTTGAGACTAACCTATTAATCAAACATTTTATCTCGCCCCAGTACGATCAAGACCTTTCCCCAACTGTAAGCCGAACTACGGCTACTCTGATTTCTTATTCCAGATGAGGACACGTAGGCACAAGACGGCTGGCGAGCAACCTTCCCTCAATCACCTGTAGTTTTCTGAACTACGTTGACTCTGACTTTCCCATTACACGAGGGAATACGTAGGCATATGGCGGCGAAGTCCTGTCAAGTCTCTTTTTTATTTTTCCTTTCCCGTTTTCTTTTAGCAGTAGGCTTTAGATAACACGCCCTTTAATTAGACAACAAGCATGGATCCCGTTGAGTAGAACATATGTGAGGGGGTGCTAATTCCTTCATCTCGTATAAACGACTCCCGAACCCAAGATTTGGTTGTGATGACCTTGTCTTATCCCTTATTTCAGGTTTTCTTCGATCGTTTCCTTTCCCTGTGTTGGGATAAATAACATTTGGTGGCGACTCTTCTGTTTTTTCCGCCAGGTGTTTTTCGCAGTTGCGACAGTATTCAAATTTATTTTCATTCATGCATCACTTTTCACTTTCTTACTGAATTTAGTGTTGGGGTATTAACCTTGAAGGTCAACCTCCTCTCCAGTGCATTAGAGACTTAGGATTATCGCAGAAAGATATGCCTTCTTATTTACTGATCAATTCTGGTTCCATTATGAAACAAAGATCATATGTTGTCTTATGTTTTTTCTTTTATGAACTTGAAGATATTGTTCATTTGGAGTTCACGTGTAAATTCGACATTAGTATCTTATACCTTATAGGCACTTGGTTAGGATCTTCAATTTCATCTAACAATCTTGGAGAATCACATATGATAGATTTTATGAACCTGCTTAATGGAAAATTGAAAGAAAAATGGACAATATTAGAGATAAATTCAATAGTTTGTTATTAGGTTGTTAAGGTTTGTTAGGATTGTTATTAGTGTGTTAGAGTTTGTTAGGGTTGATCCTATTTTCAAGCTCAGAATGATAGATCATCATCCCATATATAAAGTTATGTCATGTGTCATAAAAAACAATAAGAATACAACATATTTTTCAAGCTAACTTTCTATTATGGCATTCGAGCATGGTTTCGATTCAAAAGAGATATTGGAGAAGAAAAATACCTCCAAACTTGAAACAAAGAACACAACAAAGAATACAAAAGCCTATCATCTAAACAACTCTGAAAATCTTGGAACTCCACTCGTGACAACATTGTTGAATGGAGAAAATTACCGCACATGGGCAAGATCGATCAAGACAACTTTGCATGCAAAGACGAAACTGGATTTCCTTGATGGAAGCAACGAGAATTAATCAAGTCAATCTCTAGTGTACCATGACTAGGAGAAGGCGGATTCAATGGTGACAACTTGGTATATCAATGCGACAAAACCAAATTTACATAGTAGTATCTCACATGCTTTAATGGCTTGAGATGTGTGGGTGGATCTTGAAGAACGCTTTTCTCATACCAATGCACCACAAATCAATCAAATGTGGAGAAAATTGTGTTTAATGCATAAACAACCTGAAACAAGTGTAATAGATTACTACACTTAATTCAAAAGTCTTGTTGATGAATTGAGTGAATTACAAACCTTACCTAAATGTCGTTGCAGAGCTACTAAAGTATTGACACAAAGGGAAGAAGAACAACAGAACCATCTTTTTCTTGGAGGCTTTAATAGTGAACAATACTCTTCAGGTATCACATATCCCATCTCAAAATTTTTAAAATATGATAAGTTTTCATAAGAACATAGAGCTTACCTTGCAGCCATCACTAATGACGAAGAACCTCAATCATATACCCAAGAAGTCAAGCATACAATTTGGAGGGAGGCCATCACTAAAGAAATCAAGGCTCTAGAAGACAATGAGAAATGAAACTAACTCATTTACTTCAAGGAAGAAAATTGATAAGATGTAGATGGGTGTACAAAATCAAACATAAAGCTACAAGTGAGATTGAAAAGTGCAAGGCCAAATTAGTTGCTAAAGGTTACACACAAATAGAACGCGAAGACTTCAAGGAAACTTTTGCATCAGTGGCCAAAATGATCGTAGTCAGATGTTTGTTAATAGTTGCAGTGGCGAAAGGATGGAAATTACATCAAATGGATGTTAGAAATACCTTTTTGCATGGAGAATTAATAGAAGAAGTATATATGAGTCCTCCACAAGTATATAAAGTTCCAAATAAATATTTGGTATGTGGATTAAAGAAGTCATTGTATGGCCTGAAACAAACATATAGAAATTGGTATAGCAAGCTATCTCAGTCTTTGATAAAATATGGTTTTCAAGACAACCAGTCTGATCATAGTCTATTTACTTATTCACATGGATTAATTTTTCTTATTGTTTTGATTTATGTTGATGACTTGATAATTGCTAGTAATGACTTTGAGGCATGTGATCAGTTCAAGCAATATCTCAGTCAATGTTTCCACATGAAGGATCTTGGTTTGTTTAAATATTTCCTAGGCCTGGAAATAGCACAAGGGTCAAAAGGGATATTCCTTTGTCAAAGGAAATATACCTTTGAAATTCTACAAGAATGTGAAATGATTGGTTGTAAGCCTTCTTTGTTTCCAATAGAACAAAATTACAAACTTGTTTTGGCCAAGGGACCTTCACTCTTAGAAATGTCATGGTATAGAAGATTAGTTAGACGCCTGATTTACTTAACTATCACTAGGTCTAAATTAACCTACTCAGTTCATAATCTAAGTCAATTCATGAAAACTCCACTCTAAGACCATTGGGATGCTATTATGCGAGTCTTACAATATCTTATATCATCTCCTGGTCAAGGTATCATTCTTCAACAACACAATGATCTACACTTGTTGGCTACTATGACTCAGATTAGGCATAGTGTCCCATTATCAGAAAGTCCATCTCAGGTTATCTAATGAAACTTGGCAATGCTCCAATATCATGGAAAACAAAGAAAAAAACCATAGTCTCTCAATCTTCAAGTGAGGCTGAATATCGTGCAATGGCACATGCCACGAGTGAAATAATTTGACTATATAACTTATTAGAGATTATGAAAGTTCTATGCATCAAACTCACGCTTCTGCATTGTGACTAGGGATGGAAATGGGCGGGGTTTGGGCAGGGTACTATAGTATTCATCCCCATATCATGATTTGAAAAAATCCCTATACCCGAGCCCATACCCGTTTGGATGCCAGAGTTAGCACTCGTACTTGTGCTCTATGGGTATGTAAGTACCCATAATCGTACATGTTACCCCGCATTCCTATTAAATATAAATATATTAATTATAAAATATCATATCATTTTAAGTTTTAAGAAAATTAAAAAGTTTTCAAAAACATTTATTGTTGAAATAAACGAACACTTATGTTAAATACGTAATGGGTTAACATTGATTTACTTTTTAAAATTGATAACATGCATTTTTATATAATAATATAAATTAAAATATATAAATATAAATTATAATACATAAATATATATTGTGTGGGTATGGGGCGAGGTGGATATCAAGGTGCCCATACCCACTTATTTTTATGGGTAATTACCTGAGTTTGTGTCTGTGCCCATTTTTGCGGGTTTTTACCCTATCTATTGTGAGTCACTTTGCGGGTTCCATTGGGGATGGGTCAAATTATCATACCTAATTGTGACAATCAATAAACTCTTCATTTAGCTGCAAACCCGGTCTTCCATGGAAGCACAAACATTGAAATTAACTGTCATTTTATCAGGGAACACATCCAGTCAGGTGCCATAAGCACAACTGATTTTCCCACCAAACAACAAAATGCTGACATTTTTTTATAAAGAACCTCATTCCATTAATTGATAAACCAATAGATATTACAAAGATCAAGAGATAAATGACATAGGGCATACCTCATCCATAGTTTAGCAACATCTCTAAAAGTGAAAATTACATAAACATAAAAGACATTAAACATAGTTTGATCACAAGCTAAGAAGATACAATCAATCTAGAAACAAACACATATCATCAATCCATCCACTCTCTTGAGAACACCAATAGTGACAATATATGAGTGAGAATCCATTGTCTTTTTCCAAATTCAATTAAGGATGATTTCTTTGACTTGTGTTTGCGTATTTCGACTAACTTTGGTCTCGAGATTGTCCATATTTATCAAATGTTCAAAATATAATTAATGACTAGAGATAATGTTGCTCAAAGACACAAAAATCTTTGGAGGCTTTTTATCAAACACCTGGAGTGCAGACTTATACCCCAAAAAACAAAAGTAAAACATAGACAATACTCAAATAAAAATAGATAGGTTAGATAGAGTTATAATCAGTAACCTGTAGATGATCCATGGAGGCTTTGGGGGAGGGCAAAAAGCTTCCAACATCATAGGTGTTGGAGCAGATTCTATGACTAGTGGTTGTCATACCTTAAAAAATATGATCCTCGCGATGGACGCGGAAAAACGTTCGAACAGAGTCGCCAAGGAAGGAATAGGAAAATATTGATATAACCTTTAAAGAGATAAGAATATGTTCATCGCAACCAATTTCTAGGTTCAGGAGTCAATTATGCAAAGGGAAGGTATTACCACCCTCTACCGTTCGTTGTACTCAACGGGAACCTCTTGATTCAATTCGTGAGAGAAGTTAGCTAAGTTTTTTTATATTCTAAAGGATTTGCTTCTAAAGGGGAAAATGAGTGGTTTTTGTTAGGGTGTTTTCCAAGGATTAAGGCCCTTGTGCCTACATACTCCCTCGTGCAATGGGAAAGTCAGAGCGTCATAGTTCGTGGCACTACAGTTGGTTGGTTTGTTTTATCAAATAAGTGTTTAAAGGATACTAAAATTGTTCTTTTAGAAAAGAGTTTTAATCGCGCGGTGGCGAGAAGTTGAATTAATTTTTTTGTACTTTGATTGGATGACGATCACTCGAAGCTTAAGAAAGGCTCCTCGGACCAAAGTGATCGGGAAAGTGAATCGAAGATCTGACTCTCGCTTTTTTCAACCTTAATTGTGAAAACAATTTCAATATAGTTAGAGTAAGTTACGAATGACGATCACTCGAAGCTTAAGAAAGGCTCCTCAGGCCCAAGTAATTGGGAGAATGAGTCAAAGACTTAACTCTTTCTCTTATTCATCTAAGTATTGAAAAAATAGGTTTGATTTCACTTATTCTAAAAATAGTTTGATGTAGAGTTGGGTTATAAAATTTTCAGAGAAGACAATTGTTTGAACTTAAGAAAGGCTCATCGGGCCCAAACAATCGAGAAGAGGAATCGAAGACTCCATTCCAACTCCCTTTTCATATTTTATTGAAATTGTGTTTAAGCATAGTTAAGTATATTAAGTTTACTTTAATAAAATGCTCGATGTGGATCGAGGTTTAAATTTGCGTATAAAATGAATAAGGTTGAACTAAGGGAATGGAGGTCCTTGTGGTATAAGATAAGGTCGATGGTGAAGCAAAAGCGCTCGACTTGCAAATGTAAAGGAACTTGATATGTGGATCAAGTATGCTTGAGAAAGAAGTTGATGATTAATTGCATTTGTTTTGAAAACACTTGATGTTGGATCAAGTTTATTTGTTTCTTTGAAAAGAGTTTATTTTAATCTTGTATTATTTATGATATCTCATGGGAGAGGGGTACATTTGTTCAAATGGGATGGTGCCAAACCTTAATTAACATAAACCATTCATATAGGCAAACATCCATGTGAAGTGTGTAACAAGCGTCGTTGTACAAAGTCCAAGAGGAGACTATAAGGTTGATGGCGATCGTGAAAACAATCGACTTACAAGGTGTTTGAAAATGACTTGATTTGAAAATCAAGATATTAGTTTGAAAATGAGGATTGAATAAGTAAGTATGGAATGGTATAAATATAATTGAGGCATGATAAAATACATAAGGTAAAAGAGCATATATGTCAATTAGATTAAGCCTATTAAGGTAGCAAATTAAATATCTAAGACTAATTAGTAACCTAATTAACTAATGTTAAAAGGTAAATCAAGAAATTAGCGTTTCTTTAGGTACCTTTTTTAAAAAAGGAGAAAATAAATGATCACCTAAATAATTAATTAAATTAAACTTAAATATTTAATAAAATTAACTATAAAAGTTAATTAATATTAAATAAAAATATTTAATGGAATTAATTAAGAATTGAGGGGGTAAAAGAATAAGCATTAATGATTAAAAAGTGTTTTATAAGGTTTTTAGAATTAAAAAAAATTAATTAAGCTTAAATAATTAAATTAATTAATAAATAGGATGATTAAGATCGAAAGTTAATCAAAAATAA
The DNA here is from genome assembly GCA_963859935.3 of Lathyrus sativus. NCBI lineage: Eukaryota > Viridiplantae > Streptophyta > Magnoliopsida > Fabales > Fabaceae > Lathyrus > Lathyrus sativus. Next base: position 422,194,463 of record OZ012740.1, read on the forward strand.
AATTAAAAAAGACATATTTTTTGGATTTTAGATTTAATAGGAAAATTTAATTAAATAAGTTAAATATAACTATTTAAAAAAATTAATTAAAAAAATAATTAATTATTATTAAACAATTATATTTAAAATAAGTAACTAACTTTTTATTTTATTAAATTAATAAATTAAAGACAAATACCTAATAAATAACATTTTATATCATAATTATTACTAAACACAATACTAAATAGAAAATAAAATAAAATAAAAAAACAAATATTAAAAAACAAAATAAGGGCCAAGGGCTGGATCTGAATAGGATGAGGGTGTGAATAGAAAAACCACCCTAGGCCCACCTGCCAGCAAGTCCACGTTGGGGAGAGTCCATACCATGGTGTAACGCCCATTTTATTTCGATTAAACCCAATTATGACTTTGCCATGTCTCGTTGTGTCGTAGTCGTATTTGAGTATGAGTTCGTTTTGAAGAAAGGAATTGAATCGGTCCAATTGTCGGAAAAATTCTGGTTTTGTCGGAAAACTTTGAAAATTCATATCTCTTGATCCGTAAGTCGGATTTGACCCCCGTTCAAAGCGTTGGAAATCTAAAAAGATGTTCTATCTAGAAAAAAATTGAAAAAAATTTAATTTTGCTGCTATGACGACCGTCACACGAGCAAAAACTGCAGTTATGCAGAATTTGAACGTGTTCTGGTGGAATGAGATTTTGTAGCAAAAATATATTCCCGTAGACTCTTTTACCCTCAATTACATCATTTTTGGGAAAGGAAAGACGGAAAAGAGAAGTTACGCATTGAGAGAAGTGGAGAGCGAAGAATCATCCATCGGCGAATTCGGGAGATTTCTGCAGAAAAATCACCGTAGAGCAGAAGCGGAATCGGAAAACGTGGAATTGGCCTCAATTCTAAGTTAAGGGTGGGGTTCAATTCTATAACTGGGAGTATGATCAAATTCATGTGGGGATCGAGTCATAGGTATAGTTTTCGTTAATCGATAAATGTAACGAAGTCATTCTTCGACAGAACATCATCAAATGTTGCTTCGGACAGCTATCTCCCGTGTACTTCTCAAATTTCGGCACTTTGAACTTATAAGGCAACACCAGGTCAGGAACCAAACACATGTCTACAGCATTCAGGTTAACAACATCTTTCATTTTCAAAGCTTTCATTCCTTCTTCCAACGCTCGGAGTTTTGTATCCGTCTCAAGAGCTCTTGGATCTACGGTCCTGGCTATTGGAATATCTCTTCGGTAATTCATCACAGGGAAAACAACACCTTGATTGTTAATAGGAGGAGGACGTTCATTCCGGGCAACAAACTGCTCATGTCGATCTCGGTTCTCAACAGAAGGCTGTACAACTTGGTCTGCAGTAACGTTGTTCGCTTGCGGGAAGTCTTCCATAGAATCATACAGAGGGTTGGACGTCATAGTGAACCCTGTCAAGGTGTTAGGGGACTGGAAATTGCCTTCAGACATAGCTACCAATAATCTTCAGCTGACTTCAATGCTCGATTCTGCTCAAATCTACTCAACCCCTATGCCAGTCTTCTGACAATCAACAGCTGCTCAATCCAAACTCCGGGTAATCACCTTCAGGAAACAAAGGCTGGATCAGAACTCTGGCTAACTGGAGGATGATATGCAATATGATGCAATACTGTTATGCACATGATATGCAAAATGAAGCAAACAACGGGACCACAGCCCCCGCACAAATCTGAATACTGCTGTGCTGCTGACGGAGTACGTTCGCTCTGAAGAGAAGACCAAAATAATGGGTAGGTTGGAAGTCAAGGTTCCTGCAAAAAAAAACCCCACTCACAGGTATGGACCTATATCTGTCAAGGTACGGCATCCTATGCGGTCGTCAGTGTCACAGACTTTCAAAACTGACGATACGATTCCCAGAAGGAGTGGCATCATCAAGTCTTGAAGAGGCCTCACTTAGCTAACTTCCAAATGATCGGTTCCCAGAGTCGACAATCCAACTAACCAGCAACCCGAGCCACCCAAAGGGTGGGACAAGAGGCCAACCAGAAGAACCTCGTCTGAGTGTAGATTTCGCGGGACACTAATACAAGCAAAGCCGGTAGGCGCCCACTAATCTCTACTCTAAGTCTAAGGTGCACTCAAGCCCAGGCCCGGCTTATCTCTCAATCATAGAACACCCGTCACACCCCAATAGCACAACAGCAACAGATAATATCAATAAATAAGCCCCAATAGACAAGTAAACAAGCGCTAGGATTGACTCTCTTAGGGGACGTTGGATCCCACATGCATAAGGAACTATCGCAGTCCCCAGCAGAGTCGCCAGCTGTCACTACTGCGAAAATCGGCGCCGGCTGAAAGAAGAGTCGCCACCGTGCGTTATTTATCCCAACGGAGGGAAAGGAAACGCTCGAAGTAAACCTCGCAAAAAACGGGAAAGGTATGGTCATCGCAACCAAAACCTGGGTTCGGGAGTCGGTTACGCAAGGGGAAGGTATTAGCACCCCTCACGTCCGTCGTACTCGACGGGATCCACGCTTGCTTGGGTTGTCTAAAGGATGCAAAAACAATCTATCTACGGCTGCTAAATCTAAACGGAAGGGAATTGACTCGATAGAGCATCGCGCTCTATGCCTACGTATTCTCAAGAGAGAAAGTTAGAGTCGACGTAGTTCGGGAAACTACAGAGAAATGGCTCGCCAAGACTTCGCGTCTTGTGCCTACGTACTTCCACACTGCATGGAAGATCAGAGCTTACGTAGTTCAGGCTAACTACGGCTAGGCTGGGTGTTCTCACACAGCAGTGAGAAATCAAACTGGTTTTAAAGGTACGGGAACCTATGGGAAAAACTACGGTCTGGTCTCAAATGCCCTCAGGCAAGAGAAAAGGATAACAATCAGTCGTCAGCAGGAAAGTCTCGATCGCACAGTAGCGAGATAACAAAAGGTTAGTTGTTAGTGTGCCTGCTAGGATATCGCATCCTATGCCTACATATTCTCGTCTGGTACGAGAAATCAGAGCAGCTGTAGTTCGGCTACTTTCGGGACCACAGCTTAAATCTCGTTTTATTGATATTCTGAAAATTGGTTACAATGATTGAATACTGAAAATAAACTCCTGGGAAATACTATCCTATCCTATCCTGGAAAAAATCAAATGGAAAATAGTCCCCTAACAAGTGGACTTCTAAACTATCCCTAAAATTGTAAAATAATCTCTATGAAAAATTATATCCAAAAGAAAACTATTAAATCTATGAGCTAATATTTTTATATTCTTTTTCTCAATATTTCTTTTCTATTTTCTTTTTTTTCAAAATATTTTTCATATATTTTTTTATATTTTTTCTATATATTTTTTCACTATTTTTCCAATATTCCCTTTTTCTCCATATTTTCCAATATTCTTTCTCCTTTTCTTTTTCTTTTTTCTCAAAATTCTTTTTTATTGTATTTCTTTTTTCATATATTCCCTAAACAAAAGAATCTAAAAGAAAAAAGAAAAATAAAAAGGGGAGGGGGGTGCAGATGGATACAGGGGTGAGGCAGCAAAAATGATACTGAAAAGAAATTGGGCCCAGCCCATAAGCAATTGAAAAAATAATAAAAAAACAAGGGGAAAGGGGGGCGAACTGAGGAAACGGAGGGGATGCAGTAAGGAACTTCGTTGGGCCCAAGGCCCAATATGCCAAAAAAAACAGATGGTGACAACCAAAAACGAATTGGGCCCTCTGGCCCACACACTTGGACCTCTCCTCCTTCTTCTCTTTCCTTTCTCTCATTCTGAAACCCTAATGGATCTTCCTCCCTCTCTCACGGCGCCATCATCTTCCTCTCCGAACTCTCTCCGTTCAACCTCTCTACTGTTCACAACCGCCGCTTCCACGAACTCTCCTCTCTCAAACCCTCATTCTCGCTTCCTCACCTCTCTCACTCAATCAATTCCATCAATGTTCATATCTCACCAGAAATCACTTTGACCCTAACCCGTCGATGAAGAAATCGCAATCATATAATCTATGCGAGTAGATCTAACCAGAAGAAGTTCTTGAAGAACCGTGTTCTTGACGAAGATCAAACGGTGAAGATGTTTGCAACGAAGTCTCTTTGAAGATCCAGGAAGCATGTTCGTGGATGATGAAGATGCGTGGACTGATGATTTCTGGAAATGGTATACGAACACGACGAAGCTCTTGGTGGACGATCTTGGATGAAGATCCTCGAGCGTTCGTGCATGAATCTTGAAGGTGTTGATGAAAACTAAACGGAAGTTTTGATGATCGGTGATAACTCATAAGCGTTCTGGAAAATGATCAGATGAAGAACATGACGATCCTTGTGCGTTTCTGGTGAAGAGCGTCGAAGACAAAAATCTGGAAAAATACTGTTGACGTTCTTGAGGAGTGATGAACACAGGTGAAAGCCTTTGTGGATCTGGAAAAAAAAACTGTGGCCGGACGATGATGTTGATGAGCGAGGATCTCGATGATTTCATGAAGCTTGGAGAAGATCTCTGCTGCCGACTTGATGAAGATCTTAGGAGTTCTACTGAATCTCTTGATGAACACAACTCATCGTATGAAGCTTCAATCAATTCTGGAAAATTGTGGTGTTCATTGATGGTTGATGATGCTTGGATGAAGGGCGATCGGAGAAGATGATGATGATTGGTGAAAGTTGTTGAGAAGGAAAGTTGGAGGAGGATGAAGATTGGAAGATTTCTGGGGATTTCAGTTTTCCGGCGGGTTTAACGGTGGCCGAAAGTAGTTGAGGGGTAGTTAGGGCTGCCGGCGAGATTCTGGTGCGGTGGTTGCATGGCCGCCGGCCATGCAACCGGTGGGACTCCGGGTGTTGCCAAGTGTCGGGGTTAGTGGAGGGAGTTAACGCATGTATTACACGTGGTGTGGAGAGGGAGAAGGTGGAATATGAGGTGGCGTGATCTGGGTGAAAAACGTGGATCCCCCCTTTGCAAAACACGTGGCGCGCTGACTTTATAGGACATGGATTTGGACTCTGCAGAACTGGGCCTCCACACATACCTGGGCCCAATACGAAAATGATTAAAAAACCCAAAAAACTGGATTAAAATGGATTAAAATGAATTAAACCTGATTAAGAACTAATTAAAGACCTTAACCCTAATTAACTAACTAAACACAAGATCAAGACCTAACAATTCCAATTAATCAATATCTAAAAACTATTAAAAACTATTCTATATTATCTAAAATAAAATCTATATTATTTATATAAAAGAAAAATCTATATATTTCTATTAAAGCTATTTTTAAAAGAAATCTATTCTATTTCCATATTAAAACTAAATTATTTATTAAAAGGAATTCTATTTAACTATTAAAAGAAAAACTATTATATTCTAAAAAATCTATTAAAAACAATTTATAAAAATCTAGAAAAGATTTAAAACTATTAAAAATATTAAAAATCTATTTAAATTCTAAAAAAATCTATAAAGCCTATTTAAAATCCACAAAAGGCTATTAAATTCTAAAAAATGCAAATAAAGGCAAATAACCAATATAAAAGAGAGCGCGAGACCAGATCGAAGCAAACAGTAACCCGGACACCAAAACTCAAAAATCACTGCGAACTGAAAACGCCCAGGAAGCGCGCGACTTCCCAAAATAACCTGAAATACCCAAAATGCGACAGCAGGGCTGTAATCCCGATAAAATCACCATGATTGGAGAAATGCACTATATGCAGTATGTAAATGCGAATGCGAAATGCGTCGAAACATCGAGCCAGATGCGGGACCCGGTTGGTCAAATTTTAGGGTGCAACAATGATTTTCGGCTGCCTATTGATAAATTGAGGAACTGATCACCCTTAATCTCTTGTTAATAGTAGACGGGATTGTATTGGATGGGATAGACGTATCTTGCAAGCTTGGATGGCGTGAGCAGTGAATTGTTTGGAGTGGAGCTAAGTGCTCAAGAATTATTTTGATGAGTCGGTCGATGTAAGAAGGTGCAGAGATGTGCATTTTGATTGGAATTTTCGAGAGAGTTGTCGACGACTCATGTGTTGATTGTTGCCAAACCCGACGGGACTAGTGGTGGCGTTTGGAGATGCTTTGCTGGTATGATTTAGAGATATGTTAAAAGTAACTTCAGCGAGTTAGTTATGCTTTAAGGCAACTTGAAGTACGTAAGAAGAATTATCTGACCAGTGTTCAAGAGTTGGTCATTGTTGTAGTTATGCCGGAGTTGGAGGCTGAAATTGCTTAATCTGAGATTTTGTGAGGAAGCGATGTTTTACAGACGAAAGTCGGAGTAGATTGCGTAGTTGTGTCGGGTAATGTTAAGCCGTGATTGAGTATGCTTGTTTTATAAAATGTGGTTGATTTGGCAAGTTTTGGCATTTTGGAGATTTGAGGATCTAAGATTCGGATTGAAATCGGACGTCTTAGAAATTGCGTTTGATGGTTCTAATTCAATGCCATATGTTAGGGGAGTATGAGTATGTGTTTGTTTCGAAGAAATAAATTGAATCAGTCGAATTTTCGGGAAAAAATGCAGAATTCCCGCAGCAGATTTTGGGCAAAATTCTGGTTTTTCGGAAGACTTCGAAAATTCATAACTCTTGAACCGTATGTCAGTTTTGACTCCCGTTCAAAGTGACGGGAAGATAACGAGATGGTCTTTCTAGGAAAAATGGTTTTGGAGTCAGTGAATGAGCCAATTATAGCAGAATATTCAAAACGTGTCATTTTGGAAATTTTACCGTCGTGAACGGGTGCGGTTGATGTGTTATCATACTGTGTGTTTTCGGTATATAACGTGGTAGATGATGCTTTGATTTGAAAACCTCACCGGTAACGATGATGATGGTGAAAAGATTTAGAACCGATTGAGCAGTTTGGCGATACAAGTTCGGTCTGTGAAGAGACTTGTTATGGAGTTAAGTCGTGTATGTTAGAACTTACTAGTAGTATTCTTGAGGAGATTCGAGAAGGTCAGAAAATCTGGTTTGAGTTGGTAGATTGGTTGAAGTTGATGAATCAAAGTCGAAGAGTTGATTTTCGGATTTGTGGAAGTGGTATCGCGATATGTCGTGATGGAGTTTGTGGTCGACTTAGTTACGGAAACTAGTCTGATATTGAGAACTCCACATTGTATGTCTGTTTGGATGGTCGAGGAATTAATTTGATTGAGTGGTTTTGAGACTTGTGTCTGGGGTGTATTCTAAGGCAGCAGATTGTGAAGTCGAATAGAGGGTGGACAGTGATTTCTGGTGATTGTGAGAAGAGGTTAGGCGTGGAAAGCAATATTGGTGTACTTGAGGTTTAAAATATTTCAAGTTGAAACTGTGCCGAATGGTTTCCTAAGTGTGAAATTGTTGTTGTACGTCGAATTCTAAGATCGCAGCTTTTTACGGAATCGAAATCGGACATACGGAAGTCATTTAACGGTCGAAAATAGAAATCCGGACTATCATGTTCGCCGAGAGATTCGCCTAGCGAAGTGTCCTGGGCAGAAAAATGTTGTTGAGTGGAGTAAGAATACTCTTGAATAAGTGCCTTGATATAGATGGAGTATCCATCCAAGTGCCATGAGGATGCGACCAAATTTAAGGAAATTGTTTTGGTGGCCATAGATAGAGAGTCATAGGAGTAAGTTGAGTATTCATCCGGGAGCGACGAATATGTATAGTGATTTGAAGAATCTGTTTTGGTGGCCTGGTATGAAGCGTGATGTAACACGATTTGTGTATGCATGTTTGACTTGTCAGAAGTAGAAAGTTGAGCATCAGAAACCTGTTGGGTTGATGCAACCGTGAGAAACTCTAGAATGGATATTGGATAGTGTTTCCATGGATTTTGTGACGGGTTTTCCAAAGAATTTGAAGGAATATGATTCGATTTGGGTAGTTATGAATGGATTAACAAGATTAACTCATTTCCTACCAATGCGAGTGAATCAGTTTATGCGGAAGCTAGCTGAGATGTGTATCGATGAAGTTGTGAAGTTGTATGAGGTGTCGTCGAATTTTGTGTCAGATGGGAACCTGAGTTCTTCATTGAGATTTTAAGAGAGTTTTCCAGAAGTTTTAATGTCATGTCGAAGTTGGATTCTTTCTAGCATCCGTGGACGGATGGGCAGACAGAGAGAACTATTCAGTATGTAGAGGATTTGTTGAGTTATGTTGATGTATGTCCGGCGAGAGTGTTGTGCTCGGACATGAGATTGTGTAAGAGACGATTGAAAAGATTAAAAGGATCCAAGATAAGATGTGCTTTGAGAGTTACGATAGTAACTGGTGTTGGTCGAGCGTGAGGTCTCGAAAATACCACTATGTTTTGTTTATCTGTATCAGAGTGGCGCAGCGGAAGCGTGGAGAAAGTAGCATGCTAGGCTGTTTTACCGCTGTCGCTTGTGGGGATTGCATGATGTGTTCATGTGTCCAAGCTGAAGAAGTACATTGATTCGGATGGATAGTGTACAAGTGAAGGATGATTTGATTGTTGAGGCATTGCTAGTTCAAGTTGATGGACGAGAAGCAACTTCGAGGTAAAAGGATTCTTTGGTAGAGGTAATTTGGAAGATTGGGATGCGAGAGTCGTATCCGGAGTTGGTTGAATCGAGGTAATTTCGAGGACGAAATTCTTTTAAGTGGGGGAGAGTTGTAACGCCCATTTTATTTCGATTAAACCCAATTATGACTTTGCCATGTCTCGTTGTGTCGTAGTCGTATTTGAGTATGAGTTCGTCTTGAAGAAAGGAATTGAATCGGTCGAATTGTCGGAAAAATTCTGGTTTTGTCGGAAAACTTTGAAAATTCATATCTCTTGATACGTAAGTCGGATTTGACCCCGTTTGAAGCGTTGGAAAGCTAAAAAGATGTTCTATCTAGAAAAAAATTGAAAAAAAATTTAATTTTGCTGCTATGACGACCGTCACAGGAGTGTGACGACCGTCACACGAGCAAAAACTGCAGTTATGCAGAATTTGAACGTGTTCTGGTGGAATGAGATTTTGTAGCAAAAATATATTCCCGTAGACTCTTTTACCCTCAATTACATCATTTTTGGGAAAGGAAAGACGGAAAAGAGAAGTTACGCATTGAGAGAAGTGGAGAGCGAAGAATCATCCATCGGCGAATTCGGGAGATTTCTGCAGAAAAATCACCGTAGAGCAGAAGCGGAATCGGAAAACGTGGAATTGGCCTCAATTCTAAGGTAAGGGTGGGGTTCAATTCTATAACTGGGAGTATGATCGAATTCATGTGGGGATCGAGTCATAGGTATAGTTTTCGTTAATCGATAAATGTTAAGGAAAAGGTTTCCCTAATGGGACCAGATTTCTATGTAGGAATGAATGTGTTATGTGGTTATTAGTGCGATGCTCTAAGGTTTCCTTATGGGAAAATACGTAGAACGAGTATGCTATACGGTTATTCGTACAACGCTCTAATGGATTTCCCTAATGGGCGTCAAGATGGCCGAGTTGGTCTAAGGCGCCAGTTTCAGGTACTGGTCCAAAAAAGACAGTTACCTGGTTGTGATTGATTTGTAATTAATTATGTGAGTGTTCGCTGTGTTTTCTGGCGAACAACCTCTGGTTAACCAATTTCTTCAGGAAGTTGGGTTACTTGCAGGACCAACCATACAAGTCCTGGGATACATGTGCATTTGGTTCTGTCGAAATACTCTTAGACTTTTGGTGACTAATTTGTGGTTTGTTTTATCAATATTGTCAAAGTATTAAGGACTTTGATTTTGCAAGTAACGAAAGTTTGAACTTAAAGATGAAATAAGGTTAAAAGTTTAAACAAGAACAAAGAAATGTCGAAAGGCTAAAAAACTTGCAAAAAAGTAAATGAAATTTAAAATGACATGGACTTGAAGAATAAACAAGTAATTTAAAATGACTTTGAAATATAACTGGTGTTTAAACGTACATTGTTCCAAATACTAGACTCATTTTCTCTCACACTGGGTACTTAGAGCTTTTACAGGAATTTTGTACAAATTTTCACACACACATTCTAACCACAAACTATCCTATTTATACACAAACAAAATAACTGCTTAGAACGGAAAAACTATAACTAAACGACAAGTGTCAGCCTGCATGTAAATTTCTTCTCTGAAACCTCCATGTGTCCAACTGCCAAAGGTTACAACCTTTGAATTTGAATCTCTTCCTTGGTGACGAAACCTTGTAACTCTTCAAAACTGTCGAAACCCTTTTAAAGGAGAAAAACTCTTCAGCACTTGCCAAACCTTATCTTTTTTTAACAAACTTCTTCTGTCGAAGCCCTCAGTCACAAACTCTCCAAACTATTCTGCCAGAACATTATATCTATTTCTGTCGAAACAATGAAACTTTAAAACCTTGTCAGTAATTCTTGGATTCTCCTCCTGATGCTATCCTTCGACAAAGATGACCTTAAAGCCTGAATTTTAATCTTGTCGAAATTATGGTCTTGTCGAAATTATGGGTTTACAAATTGCCCCCCAGCAAAAGATATTTTCGACTATCAAAGGAGAAATGTCTTTTGCTGTCGAAGTGATCTTTGACTTCCAGTTGCATTTAGCTTTGTTTTCATTGATTTCAATCCCCTTTTTGTGGACCACAAAGCCTAAGAAATCCCCAGCCTGCACACCAAAAGCACATTTAAGAGGATTCATTTTCAAACCAAACTTCCTCATCCTTTCAAAGGACTGTCGAAGATGGTTAATATGGTCGAAGCCTGAAGCAGATTTAATCACAATGTCATCTATATAAATTTGCATAAACGTTTCAATGAAATCGTGAAAAATAGAATTCATAGCCCTTTGGTAAGTAGCTCCAGCATTTTTCAAACCAAAGGGCATTACTACCCATTCATATGTTCCTATTGCTCCTGGACAACGAAAAGCTGTTTTTGGAACGTCTTCTTCAGCAATAAAAATCTGGTTATAACCAGAATAGCCATCAAGCATACTTAAATACTCATGGCCTGCTGCAGAATCTACTAGCATTTCTGCTACTGGCATAGGATACTCATCCTTAGGGGTGGCTGAGTTTAGATCTCTAAAATCAATACACACCCTTAGCGTGCCATTTTTCTTAATCACAGGAACAATATTAGCAATCCATTCGACATACCTTGTTGTACGGATGAATTTGCATTTTAGAAGTCTTTCGACCTCTTCTTTGATCTTCGACAGAATTTCAGGTGCAAAGCGTCTGGGGGTCTGTTTTATTGGCTTCTTCCCTTCCAGAATTGGCAACTTCAATTCCACCAAACTTCTGTCTAAACCAGGCATTTCGTCATAATCCCATGCGAAGCAGTCTTTAAACTCATTCAGCAGCTGGATTATTTCGATTCTGAGTTGAGGATTCAACTTGGCACTGATGTAAGTGGGCCTTTTCTCTGCCCCCAGTCCTAGATTAATCTCCTCTAAGGGATCCTGTGCCACCATTTTCATATTGGTGGAGGTTGGATCCTTTTCGAACCCCAAAGGTTCGTCATCATAAATGGCATCAAGTCTTTGGTTCTGCCATTCACCATTTGAGTCTTCTTCAAAACTCTGATTTGCATGTTGCTCCTCAATATTTTCTTGAGGGTGTTGTCCTTCGACAACCTGAGTGCTGGCTTCGACAGCCATATTTCTTACTTCAGCCTCAAGGGCCGCTTTGTGTTGTTTTTCGGCTATATAAGCCGAAATCCTTTCCATTGCTGAAACTTCAGTCATTTTCACTGAATTCACTTCCCCATCCAGTTGGGTTGACATGGGCAGTTCCCCAAGTGTAATTTGTTTCCCCAATTATTTCTTTATCCCACTGGAAACCATGTGTAGGATGGAGGTACATGGAACAGTAAGCGTTGTCGGAAGCTGTCAGGTCGAAAGCCGCAGGATTGCATGGTGCTATATGGGCTAGGTTCTTGTCGAAGTTACGACTAGTGATATTGTTCACATCAGCTGTGAAGTAACTCTGATCTGCTTCAATGTTTTCGACAATCCCATCTGGCCTCCAGATTGCTATTCTTTGATGCATGGAGGATGGCACAGCCCCAATCCCATGGATCCATTCTCTTCCCAACAGCAAGTTGTAATTTGCTTTTGATGCTATCACCACAAACATTGTAGGCCTGGTGATGGATCCTACAGTCAAGTTCAATTGTATTACTCCCAGTGTTGTTCCCACTTTACCTTCATAGTTGGACAACACCATATTGTGAGGCTTAGTGTCGGAGTCATCTTTTCCAATTCTCCTTATCATGTAATGAGGAATTAAATTTACAGCTGCTCCGCCATCTATCAGAATTTTGTTGACACCTACACCTTCTACCTTTCCTTTTATGAAGAGAGGCTTTAAGTGAGCCTTCATTGCATCATCTGGCCTTTCGAAGAAGGCATTTTGCTCTTCGACACAGCCATTGTTCATTATGTAGTAGCATACAGGCTTCAAGCTTATGCTATCATCTATCATGTCATCCTCTTCGTCTTCGACTTCCATTATCCTGTCGAAGTCTCTGGGCAGTACAGAAACCACATTGCAAGTTACGTCGAAAGAAGCATCTGATTCTGAACCAAATTCATCTGTGACTTCTTCGTCCACTGGCATTCTATTGTTTGTTTTCTGCACCTCTGTGGTGTCACCAGATCTATTCTTCTGAATGATTTCTTTTTCTGCCAGGGGCATTCCCTTGTTCGTAATCTGCACACATTTGCTTGATTCAGCTTCCTTCTGCCCAACCTTTTGGTATTCTACAGTTTTCTTTTCAATTTTCTTCTGCCTTTGGAATCTTCTCCATTGGGATCTGGACATAGGATTCTTCCCTTTGTAGTTTTCAGAGACGTATTTTGGCTTTGCCTCCTTTTTAACTTCCATGGAAGGACCCCTGTTCACTTCAAAACTCTTCCATCTCTTCTGACCTTGGACATCCCTTATAGGCTGAACCCATTTGTCATCATTTGGCCTGTTGGATGGTTTGTAAGTGTTGAAACGTCTTTCTCCGACCCCTTGACTGTGATGCTCCCCTCTTCTTGGGTCGAATCTTTCGTTTCTGGTTGGTGGGATTGTTCCCCAATTTCTTTTCCTCTGGGTCTTTACTGCTGCTTCTAAGTCATCAGCTGCTTTCTTGTCGAACACAGCACTGCATCTTGGGCAAAGCATGACTTCTGCATTCTTCCTTTGACACCTCTGGATGAATTCAACCAGACTCTCGTTCTCTTCTGGGTAAACCAGCTTCTGATGCTCCTCTTGACGCTTCTTTCCCTTGTCGATGTCTGGTCCTCCCTTTTGAGTGATTTCCACCATATGAATCCCAGCACTCTGTTCAGTTGTAATTTTCAATTTGTTCATTTTTTCGACTAGCATGATTTCCTCTGGGATGTCCTCCTTTGACTGACTAACATTGCTTTTTGGGTGTAAGCCCTTATAGATGTATTTGCAGCAATGTGCAACCCTTTCGACAGGATGTTCTTCATTTTTGGTGGTATCACTGTTCATTTGTTTGACAGTGAGGGAATTGTCATCAGTCCCTGGTGTTTTAATCTCCTCTTGGTCAGCATCTCTTTCACAGTTTTTCTTGTTGAAGCTTCTTCCCACTTTGACTGCATTTCTTCCGTTGAAACCTTCAGTGGTCTTAGTGGCATTCTCACTGTCGAAGTCTTCAGAAATTTTGACTTCTTTTGCCTCAGCCTGGCCAGCAGAATTATCACCTTCTTCCACCACATTGACATGGGTGTCGAAACCTTCAGCAGCTTCTATCATGGTGAAGTTGGTGTCGAAGCTTTCAGTAACTCCTACCATTTCAGAATTTTCTTCTGCCATGATCTCCATTTCGACCACGTTTACCATTTCTGGCTCAGCATAATTTGCCTCCACAATCTGCATGGGATTGGAGTCAATCTTCATCTGCTGCTTGCCTTTGTCTCCAAACTTCAACCTTCCATTTTGGATTGCATTTTGGACAAGATCCCTGAAAAGGTAACATTGAGAAGTTTTATGACCCAAGAAATTATGGTATTTGCAAAAACCTCTCTTTTTCTGTTGGTCTATAGGAGGCTCTTTAGTGCCTGCTGGTTTTATTAACTGACCATCTTTGACTAGTAAATCAAATATCTCATCACACTTGGTGATGTCGAATGTATAGGTTCTTTTAGGGAACCTGTCATTCTTTTCCATTTCGACTGGACTTTTTCCATTCGACGGGGCTAAAACTTTACAAGAATATGGAGGGCCTTGCTTTAATTCTGCAAGATCAATTTCTTGCTGGTCGAAAATGACTGGTTCGTTTTCGTCGTAATCATCTTGAACTATTCCTACATAGGCCACTCTTTCCTTCTTGTTTTTATTTGATCTAAATTTCTCATTTTTTAGTCTTTCTATCTGCCTTACTCTGTCTGCCAGCTGTGCCATGTCTCTCAGATATTGGGTATCCAATTTTTTCCTTATGGAATAATCAAGACCCCCTGCAGCCATTTCGACTAGTTCTTGTTCCGGCACTTGCGTAAAGCATCTGGCTTTTAATAATCTAAACCTATTCAAATAGTCATCTATGGGTTCAGAAAATTTTCTTTTGACACTTGCCAACTCTTTCAAACTTATCTTGGTTTGTCCCATATAAAATTGTTCATGGAACAATCTCTCTAATTGGGTCCAAGTAAAAATTGAAGTTGGAGGAAGTGACGTAAACCAAGTGAAAGCGTTTTTTGTCAAAGAACTTGGGAAATATTTCATCCTTAAGTTCTCGTTATTAGCAATCTCTCCCGCTTCTATCAAGTAACGTGCCACGTGTTCTATGGTGGATTCACTAGTATCCCCTGAAAATTTTGTGAATTTGGGGACTTTCCACCTTGGTGGTAACTCTTGTTGTAAGATAAATTCAGACAAGGGGGAAGTATAACTAGGCCTTTGTAATCCTACGTTTACTCCGTTTTGTGCCATTATTCTCTCCACCATGGTGGCAATATTATTTTCGACAGGCATGTTATTGTAACGCATTCTCTGCTGTAACACTTCGTCAGCATTTTGGTTTCTCTGGACTATTATCCTTCTTGGTTCCTGTCGAATAGGCTCTTCTACATTAGGCTGTTCGACCATCACCTCTTGCCCCCTGGGATTTTCCTGAGGGTTCCCTAAGGGCCTTTGGTTTATAGTGAGTTCCTCTTCGACAGCCCTATTGGCAGGATTCTGGTTTAATTGCATTCTTTGTTGTGCTTGTGGGACTCCAAAAAAATCAGCAATGCGTGCCATCTGTTCTGCCAATATTTGGTTTGTTTGGGTAGTGTTTTGTATTAAGGGATTGAACACGTCTCCCATTTGTTGTGTCAAAGCCTGCACCATATCATGATTGCTTTCATCCATCTGTTGACGGATTACTTGTGCAGAATGGTTTGTCATAGCGGGCATATGGAAACCTGGTGGAATTTGATTCATTCTATTTCCATTTCCACCATATCCTGATCCTTGCAATGGTGATGACACTTGAACCATGGCATCAGAGAATAATGGTGACGAATTATGTAGGCTTGCCATCATTGAAGTTGGCATTCCGTACGGTTGTTCTCTCCCAGTCAAAGGCTGAGAATAATTCAGATATGGCCTGAATGTATTTCCTCCAGGGGGAGGGGTTCCCAAGGGTCTGGCGTGTCCCATGGTGGAAGAACTAGGCGCATTCTGGGATCCTGAACCCGTTGGTATGGAATCCCCCAAAGGAGGCCTAATCTGTTCTAAAACAGGGCCAGACACTGGTATTGTTCCTGACGAAGGGATAGGATTGGAAACTGGAATGGTTTCGTCAGAAATATTTGAAGCATTTGGCAAGTTAGCCATGTTTCTTCTTCTTGTTCTCTTTGGTCTCTCTACGTCGGTTACGGCTAATTTACCGCTTCTAAGAATCATACAACGTAGCAAGGAACAATTTGTCTAAAAATTTCTATTAGATTTTATCAAATGCACTGGTCCCACTGGGCGTGCCAATTTGTTCGCTGTGTTTTCTGGCGAACAACCTCTGGTTAACCAATTTCTTCAGGAAGTTGGGTTACTTGCAGGACCAACCATACAAGTCCTGGGATACATGTGCATTTGGTTCTGTCGAAATACTCTTAGACTTTTGGTGACTAATTTGTGGTTTGTTTTATCAATATTGTCAAAGTATTAAGGACTTTGATTTTGCAAGTAACGAAAGTTTGAACTTAAAGATGAAATAAGGTTAAAAGTTTAAACAAGAACAAAGAAATGTCGAAAGGCTAAAAAACTTGCAAAAAAGTAAATGAAATTTAAAATGACATGGACTTGAAGAATAAACAAGTAATTTAAAATGACTTTGAAATATAACTGGTGTTTAAACGTACATTGTTCCAAATACTAGACTCATTTTCTCTCACACTGGGTACTTAGAGCTTTTACAGGAATTTTGTACAAATTTTCACACACACATTCTAACCACAAACTATCCTATTTATACACAAACAAAATAACTGCTTAGAACGGAAAAACTATAACTAAACGACAAGTGTCAGCCTGCATGTAAATTTCTTCTCTGAAACCTCCATGTGTCCAACTGCCAAAGGTTACAACCTTTGAATTTGAATCTCTTCCTTGGTGACGAAACCTTGTAACTCTTCAAAACTGTCGAAACCCTTTTAAAGGAGAAAAACTCTTCAGCACTTGCCAAACCTTATCTTTTTTTAACAAACTTCTTCTGTCGAAGCCCTCAGTCACAAACTCTCCAAACTATTCTGCCAGAACATTATATCTATTTCTGTCGAAACAATGAAACTTTAAAACCTTGTCAGTAATTCTTGGATTCTCCTCCTGATGCTATCCTTCGACAAAGATGACCTTAAAGCCTGAATTTTAATCTTGTCGAAATTATGGTCTTGTCGAAATTATGGGTTTACAGTGAGAAGATGCCGTAATGTTGTTATTACGATAAAATGTTAAAGATTAATTGTAGAACTGATGTTGATGTTATACCTGTATAGGAATAGCCGTTTTGTGTGAACACTTTGAGTTCCTATTTGTCGATACGATGTTGCAATGTTCCTTTACATGAACAGTCGTAAATGTTGAAATTATGTTGTTATTGTTCCCATATGTGAACGAGTAGAAAGTGATGGTTGTATGAGTGGTATGATGTTATGATGCTCTGTTATGGACATTCTGGTTGTAGGCATAATGCCTTGTTATATGGTTGCTATGGTTGTGTTGTAGTCCATAATAGATGCATTTCATGGCATAGCATTTGGCCTGGATTGGCGACGGTTGTGCCTGTATTGGCGTTATTTGGAGTGTTGGCTCCTAGATGGGTTCGGGGTGTTGGCCATGTCCCGAGTTTTGGAGTGTTGGCTCCTAGATGGGTTCGGGGTGTTGGTCCTGTCCCGAGTTGTGGAGAGTTGTCTCCCAAATTGGTACCACATGCATATGCACAGTTGAGTCGCATTGTTGAGTCACATGAAGTTGCATAATTATGTTAGTTGTATATTAATGTTGTTTTACGTGAGGTATGGATTGTTGCAGCTGTTGTCGATAATGTTTATGATTCCGAAACTTATAGTGATGTGATGAGTTTCTGACATGTTTTCTATCATGCTCTATGTTATATTAATGATATCTCACCCTTTATGTTGTATGTTACCTCCTCTGGTGGTAATTTGCAGGTAGTTCAGAATGAAGTTCCGCTTTGTTGTTTAAGTTGTCGTTGGTCGCTCTGATACGTAGCACTCTTGGGGGGATGAACGATTATTGTTATTGCTCTTATTTATTTTCTTGTTGCTGAATTTTATGAAGTATTTTAGTTGAATTGGTTGTTTTTTGTTAATGCACCGAATGCTGGTTGTACGCACTGGACCGGTGGGTCGGTAGTGCTGAAATTTATGACTGAACTAATTGTTTTGTTGAATCTATGCAAGATGATTGCTTGCTGAATTTTAATCGAGTTGGTAGCAAGTTTTATGATTTTACTTTAATCATTAAGAATGTTGGAAGTGTTTTATGTTCCGCTGCAAATTAATAAAATGTTGAGAACTCGATATGTTAAGCAAGCTGTCGTATGTTCATCCAAGTTCATGTGCTATGTATCATTACTGAATGCATGTTGCCTAGTTAAATTAAATGGTAAAATGCATGCTTCTGCTAGCTGAAAAATGTGACGCCCAGGTTTTTGTCTGTGTGACGACCGTCACAAGTCCATGACGACCGTCATGCGTACAAATTTCGTGCACTCTGATTTTGATTTATTTTAAATATGCCTTGGGTAGAAATGGGGTGTTACACATGGACTCTAGTCAATTCCAATGACCCCCCAGATTGAATACGAACGTTGATCAGCCATAGATAGAGGTGTGCATGGATTATAAACCAAATCAAACCAAACCACATATATGGTTTGGTTTGGATCTTAAAACCATTTATATAAAACCGGTTTATTTTTTTAAAACCGATTTACAAGTAGATCGGTTTGGTTTCAAACCGGTTTTTAAAGAAAAAACAGTTTTTTTAAAAACCAGTTTTAAACCGGTTTCTCTCAAAACCAATTTTTCTATTTTCTTTAAAGAAATCAATTTTAAAACCAATTTTATAAAAAAAAACCAATTGTTAGGATTAAGGTTTTTGAGAATTTCTTATAATACAATTATAAAGTATTAAATAAGCGATTTTAAATTTCTATAAATTAATTATAGACCAAATCATAACTTAACATTTAAAAAAAAACAACAAATAAATGTTATCATGACAAATTAAGATAAATTCTTTTAAAAAAAGAATGTTCTCCCCTTAAATTTATTTATTTTATTTTTTAATACTTACAAAATCATTTTTAGAATTTATAGTATTAGTGAAATCACAAATATAGATTGACAAAAAAAGAAATCATAAATATAGAGATTTAGTAATAGTGAAATTTTCCCACATTTTCTTCTGTTCATTACCCCTATTTGCGAGACCCTCCAAGGAGACTCCATTAGCATCATTTTCCTATCTACTTCAAATAATATGATCTCTTTTAACCGATGAATCAATTACAAAATTCAAACACTAATTAATAGATATTATTATAAAATAAACACTAATTAATAATTATTAATGATTTCTAAAATTATAAAAATATTTATACAATTAAAATTAATGATTTCACTATTACTGAATCTCTATATTTATGATTTCTTTTTTTGTCAATCTATATCTGTGATTTCACTAATACTATAAATTCTAAAAATGATTTTGTAAGTATTAAAAATAAAATAAATAAATTTAAGGGGAGAACATTCTTTTTTTAAAAGAATTTATCTTAATTTGTCATGATAACGTTTATTTATTGTTTTTTTTAAATGTTAAGTTATGATTTGGTCTATAATTAATTTATAGAAATTTAAAATCACTTAATTAATACTTTATAATTGTATTATAAGAAATTATATTTTCTCTTTTAAAAAAACCGGTTTCTCTCAAGAAGAATAAAATTTGGATTGTGAGGATTAAGGTTTTTGAAATTTGTGTTGATCTTGATTTTTCCAAACTATTCATTGAAAAATGGTTACCAAATGTCAAACCGGTTTGGAACAAATGGTTACCGTTTTTTTTTTAATTTGATAAATGGGCCACCAAATTTAAAATATAAATTTGGTTTGGATTTTAAAATTTGGATTGGAATTTGGTTTATGGTTATTGGTTATTTTGCACACCTCTAGCCATAGAGTCAATGTTGACTCACATCAGACGCCCAGCAATGCGCGTGCATGACAAGGAGGGGAAGAGGACACGCGCCAGAACACCTGGGCACCAAGAACCAGTGACACGTGTCACCGGTAGGGGCTACCACCTCAAAACAGCCCACAAAAGGGAAACGGTGGAACGCAAAACCTCACTCATTTCATTCTAACACTACTCTCTCTCAACTTACTCTATCTCTCTCAAACAATCATTCTCTCTGCAATTACCTCATCGGAGCCCTATTGTTGGCCGGAGAAGATGGTGGTGCACGGTGGCCGCTCTGTCTCCTCCGGCGAAACCTTCCCAAAACCAAAAGTTTCCTACACCAACCCCTCTCAAAGTTTAACCTCTATCTAAATCTAAAACCATATTATCCATAAAACCCATCAAAAAGCTAAATCGAACCGATTCTCAAAGCAAACCCTAGTTTTAAAACACACAGAAAACTTATAATCGACGCAAGGAACGAACAAATAAAAACATGGGAAGGTAGTTAAAGCGTACAACAACAAGGATTCAAGCAAAAGCCTAGATTCGAAGAGGAAACGAAGGACAAGGTCTACCTCTTGAAGAATAAGTCTCTAAAGGTAGTCAGGTGCTTTACTTTATTCTTTTTCCCCTAATTTCTTCTCTTTGCTTCTTCTTCAACTTCTTCGTATGATTGACTCTTTTGAAAGTTTTTTTTAGCTCAAGCGATTTTTAAACCTCAGTGTGAGACTCCAAGTCCTTTTTTTAGGAATCTGAGCTTTAATGGATTAGGGTTAGAAACTCTTTTTTGCAGAGAAATTGTTATAAGGGTTTTTTTTGCTCTCCTCCCTTTTTGCGAATAGTGATGGACAATATATAGGAGGAGTGAGGTATGTTTGCATTAGGGTCAGATTCCAAAATGTTTGTGTGAGGGAACCAAAAGCATGTAAGGGACTATGAGATGTAATCACAACCGTTAAAGGGTGATGGAATACACCTTGATTTTTTGGGATTGTATTTGTGCCCTATTTTGCAACTTTTTATTTTCTGAGATTCTAGAAAATGGGATGGTTGAGTGGTCCCACACAAATGCCTTGCTGTTAATTTTCACAACACATGATATGAAATACTCGTTGTACGTGATGTGAGTTTAAGGAATGCTTATATTTTGACTTGTTTTGACATTGTTTTGGGTACTGACTTGTACATATGGTCCTTGAAATTATGAGTACTAATACCTATGACCTCTCATGCTTATACTAAACTCACATAAACTCCTCCCCATTTGCATTTCATGTCCTTATATGCACCACTTTGATGACTTATGTAAATAGGGGTGTGCAAAATAACCAATAACCATAAATCAAATTCCTATCCAAATTAATCCAAATTTTAAAATTCAAACCAAATTTATATTTTAAATTTGGTGGCCCATTTATCAAATTAAAAAAAACGGTAACCATTTGTTTCAAACCGGTTTGAGATTTGGTAACCATTTTTCAATGAATAGTTTGGAAAAATCAAGATCAACACAAATTTCAAAAACCTTAACCCTCACAATCCAAATTTTATTCATCTCTTTCTTCTTGAGAGAAACCAGTTTTTTTTAAAGAGAAGATATAATTTCTTATAATACAATTATAAAGTATTAATTAAGCGATTTTAAATTTCTATAAATTAATTATAGACAAAATCATAACTTAACATTTTAAAAAAAAAAACAACAAATAAACGATATCATGACAAATTAAGATAAATTCTTTTGAAAAAAGAATGTTCTCCCCTTAAATTTATTTATTTTATTTTTTAATACATACAAAATCATTTTTAAAATTTATAGTATTAGTGAAATCACAAATATAGATTGACAAAAAAAGAAATCATAAATATAGAGATTCAGTAATAGTGAAATCATAAATTTTAATTGTATAAATATTGTTATAATTTTAGAAATCATTAATAATTATTAATTAGTGTTTATTTTATAATAATATCCATTAATTAGTGTTTGAATTTTGTAATTGATCCATCGTTTAAAAGAGATCATATTATTTGAAGCAGATAGGAAAATGATGCTAATGGAGTCTCTTTGGAGGGTCTCGCAAATAGGGGTAATGCACAGAAGAAAATGTGGGAAAATTTCACTATTACTGAATCTCTATATTTATGATTTCTTTTTTTGTCAATCTATATTTGTGATTTCACTAATACTATAAATTCTATAAATGATTTTGTAAGTATTAAAAAATAAAATAAATAAATTTAAGGGGAGAACATTCTTTTTTTTAAAGAATTTATCTTAATTTGTCATGATAACGTTTATTTGTTGTTGTTTTTTTTTAAATGTTAAGTTATAATTTGGTCTATAATTAATTTATAGAAATTTAAAATCGCTTAATTAATAATTTATAATTGTATTATAAGAAATCCTCAAAAACCTTAATCCTCACCGTTTTTTTAAAAAAATTGCTTTTAAAATTGGTTTTCTTTTTTATAAAATTGGTTTTAAAACTGATTTCTTTAAAGAAAATTAAAAAAACTGGTTTTGAGAGAAACCGGTTAAAAACTGATTTTTAAAAAAACTGTTTTTTTCTTTAAAAACCGGTTTGAAACCAAACCGATCCACTTGTAAATCGGTTTTAAAAAATAAACCGGTTTTATATAAATGGTTTTAAGATCCAAACCAAACCATATATGTGGTTTGGTTTGGTTTGGTTTATAATCCATGCACACCCCTAATTGTAAATCTTACATGGTGAATTTTTACTTATGTATATTTTCCATTAGTATGAGTTTTGGTCTTGTGTGTTTAACCATTGTCTCCATGTTTGTATGTATTTTGGAATGAGGCATTTGGTTGCATGAATAAAAGTAACCTTGGAGCAACTTGGTGCCCGGTTAGAGTTTGGAATTGTGGAAAGCTTAAAAGACCTGACGTGAACACTCAATGCTTGGCTTGGAAGCAATCTTGGTAAGATCCTCAATTCTAAGTCCTTGTAGTTTTAAGTCTTATACTTCCTTCTGCAAATTGTATCTATTTTGACAACGGCTGCTATTTGTAAAAAACTTGAGTGCCTGTTGACTTTATGCTAAGGACATCATTTTCAATTGCATTTGGTTCTTGTGGTTTAAAGTATCTTGGTAGGGGGTTCTTTATGGTATTAATGCGGTATGGCTTTGGTTTAGCAATTGTATACGTTCTTTATGCCCAGTTTGTATATCAAATACTTCCTCATGGTTGTCATTTAAACATGCTTCGGAATGCCTTTAAATTAGTACTTTACCTTGAATTGTACATATACTACACAATGTACTAACCATTTATTCCATTTGTTTTCATGTGCATATGTTTGGTATGAGTGATGGTGACGCCCTTGGGTGAGGATAGCATCACTAACATGTCTTTTGCACAATATTTAACAACTTGATAGGATTAATCATGAAACCTTGGTGGAACGAATAGGCTGGAGGAAGAAGTCTTCAAGGCTGTCTTTTGGCACGGGTACAAACTTGGTATGAAGGGATTTGGAAACTTAGATCATGAAATTATGTCACAAACAAGAATTTGTAAATTTGTAGTTTAGAATTCTCTTGTTACCTCAAATGTATTCTTATTCCCTTGAAACTCACTTGTGAGGTTATTATTTGAAGTTCCTTTACTTGCTTCATAACCATTTTGTAACAAGATTCGGACTTTGTAACTTCAGGCTCAAATGATGCTAATGAAAACTCTTAATCACAAATTGTGTGATAGCTTGAGATACAATAGACCTTTTTTATTTTTAATTTTCAACGCTGAAGTTTATGTTCACACTAGGACTAGATTAGAGTAAGATGCTTTAAAATGGCATGTGAATTGTGATGTGAATTTTGGCCTGCTACGACTTCTTATGAAAAATGGTTTCAAAATTTAATCGCACACTGCTGAGATTTGATCACAACTTGGCATGAAATTTTAGCAAACCCTAAGCATCGCAAACTCTCTTTTACGACTTAGCTGAAATAAAACAACTCCCAAAATTTCACTCTTGGACACGATTAGGCCATGGCCTTAAGAAATGAAATGGTTGCTTGCAAATTAATCTCGCCTTAAAAATGAGTGATCACATGGATGAGGCTAAACTTGTAACAATTCACTCATATTTCTTTCAAAATAATCCTAACATGATTTGAAAACAAGGCTTGAAACTTCTAATTATGCTTGCCAAAATAAAGATTTTGAGAAAAAACTTCTAACCATGGTTTTGTATCACAATTTGAAAAGGCGTTATTCCTGACTTTGTAAATGAATAATCATGACTTTAATTCCATCATGACTTAGGTTGTGCGCATGTCTTGATCACGAGTGGGTTATGCCATATGACATGAAATTACTCATTGACCTTGAAAAAAGTATATGCTTGGGTCTTGAAACTAGTTTAATTGAGGTCTAAGAAATGATAACTTGGAAATCAATTTACCCCAAATCAAGCCAAGTCTTGGAATGGCTTGAGGAGAACTGACCTTGTCTTGACAATTAACCATCAGAAAGAGGGCATATCCTTCCTTTATCTCCACATGAATTTCACACACCATGTAAGGACTTGCACACCTTAGGCACACACAAGATTATCATGACCTAAACCTTAAAAGATCATGACCAAAAGCCAAGTAATCATCTAAAAAAAATCATGAAACACACAAAATCTTGGTATAAGAGAGAAAAAAGTTAGGACAAATTTGGGGTATGACAGTGGTACACCCACCATTGTTGAGTTTGGGATGCTAAGAACAACTTTAAGAAGCTTTCCATCTCTTAATGGTGGTGGCTCCGGCGGCGGCCGTGACAGTAGAGAGAGAAGCAATTTGGTTTGCAGTGGAAGGAGGGGGTTTCCGATGAGTGGCTTAACCCTAGTAGAAACATGAGAGTGAGGTTGAAAGAAATAGATACTACCCTTTATAGGGGAGATAATCACCATAAAGATGGAAGATGAAAACCACCATGAAGGTGGGAGGCAACAACCATCAAAGCCTAGAGATTTTGGGGGAGATTTTCTAGAGAGAAGAGAGAGCATCTCTCTCTACACTTATTGGAAGAACTCTTTAGATTTATGTATAAAATGCTAACAATTACTAAGCCCTTAGGCATGAAAGTTTTTCAAGACCTTATGTTCAAGTTGGGTGTTGATAATCCTTATCTTCCAACTTGAGGAGGTATTAGAGATAAATTTAATAGTTTGTTGTAATCCTCATCTTCCAACTTGAGGAGGTATTTAGAGATAAATTTAATAGTTTGTTATTAGTTTGTTATGATTATTATTAATTTGTTAGGATTTGTTAGAATTGATCTTATTTTTAAACTCTGAAAAATAAATCATTAACCTATGCATAAAAGTATATCATATGTCATAAAAAATAATAACAATACAATATATTTTTCAAAGTTCAACTTTTGTATGATTAACAACACTATACAGTCTAGGAATGATGCAAAATACTGTTGTTATTTTCAAATGAGCTATTTTTGACACTTCATCTGCTTTGGAGAGTATTAAAACACTATCATGGTCATGGTTTGTCGCTAGAACCGACATCAAACATAATTGTAATTTTCTATTTGGTGTGTTAACCCCCTTAAATTGTATCAAAAGCTGTTAAACTTTTACTTATAATGAGATTGAGTATCCTTGTCTTTCTATTAACTCCTTTGCTTATAAAAAAATAGAAAAATAATATGAATAACAAATTAAATTGATATATGACAAATTAGTAACTCCAAGTTTAAACTTGATTTAAGAGTGTGAAAAAAAAAGTAGTTGACCAAATATAGAATAAATGTATAGTTTTGTTTGGTGTGAAAGCACCATTTTAAAGTATAATACTATTCATCACACATTTAGTTTGCATTGTTCACTATTAAATGTAGTAAGTAAGACTCAAGGCAGAGTCATCATATATAATATAGAAAGTGCTTTTCACCGACGCCAAATGATTGGTAGAGAATATCAAAAACGAATTTAAAATAGGATCATGCATATATAAGGCGTGATTATTGGATTATTAACCAATGAGATTGTGACTAATTTGTTAAACAAGTGGTTAAGGTCATTGCACATGAATTCCCTTCTTAGCAAGTGAGTATAGCTATTAGCTACTATTAATTAATCATCAAAGTCATGCTTATTTTATAACTACAAAATTAACTAATAATAATACAATATAATCTGGCATTATCACAAGTCATTAATGAAGGATCTGTTTACACCATACAGTTTTTATGACATTAGTTTGTTAAACAGATTTTCAATTAATTTAGAGTATAAGATTAGTTAAATGTAGAAGAAACAGATTAAGTAAGATAAATAAGAACCAACAGCAACACGAGCAAGCAAGAAAAGAAACTAAAAATAAAGACATTTAAATATAGTGTGTACATGAATAATTAATTTTGAGATATATATTCAATATAAATAAATTCAATAGACTTACTTTACATAAAAACAAATCTCTAAAATTAATTATAAGAACTTACGACTAATTCATATTTTAACAAATAACTTTAATTGATGTATATATAAAAAATAAAATATGAATTAGTTGGTCTCTAGTAATAAAATAGAAAGAAAAAATATAGAACAAGGGGTGAAAGTTGTGTGTGGTTCCAGGCTTGCAAACCAATCCTCTAAAAAGGAATCGTTGAGAAAAAGTAATGGGTTTGCTTCAAAGCCAACCGAATCTCACTCGTTTCTTCCATTACCTCCTCACATACACATACTTCACAATCTCTCTCTCTCTCTTGCCTACACTTCACACCTTGTTGTATTTTAATATCTCTATATATAACTTCCTATGTTGGAAAACCAACTCTGGCAATACCTAATTTATAACTATTAAGGTTATATTTATATACTCTTCACCATAGGTTATTCATGCACCTTTAAACCCTTTCTTTACACCACTAATATATATTATAACTCTCTTTTGTTCTTTCATTCATTCATCTCAAACTTCATACCTTCTTCTCTTTTTATTCTCTCTCAAAAAAATAAAACATGCAAGTCTTGGAAGAACAACAACTCATGGTGGTTTCTAAGGATCTTGCACAACAACAAATAATTAAAGGAAAGAGAACAAAGCGTCAAAGGTTGCCTTCTCCACTTCGGTTAGCCATGTCTTGCAACGAAGGAACGAGTTATTACGCTCACGATGATCATGATCACGATCACGATCACAATCACAAAGACCGAAATTCAAAGGGAATTGAATTCGCAGTTATTAAATCGCGTAACCAATTAGAAGAAGAGAAAGAAGAAGAAGATATGGCGAACTGTCTTATTCTATTAGCTCAAGGCCGTCGTCATCATCGTCAGGATCTTCATCCTGACGACGACGACAAAAAATCTTCGAATTTTTATCTTTACGAATGCAAGACATGCAATAGGTGTTTCCCTTCCTTCCAAGCACTAGGTGGACATAGAGCAAGTCATAGCAAACCTAACAAACCAAATTGTAACAATAATGTTGCAAGAACTTTTGTTGATCATCATTATGATCCAACCATGAATACTATACTCTCTTTGCAAGGCTTTACGGCCGCGACCCCGATTACTACTATTACTACTCCTACTACCGCTCCTACAAAAAAGTCAAAAGTTCACGAGTGTTCGATATGTGGCGCGGAATTCGCGTCGGGGCAAGCGTTGGGAGGACATATGCGACGACATAGAACACTCGTGAACACATCAACAACAACAACAGCGACAGCAACAACAACTTCTTTGAGTATGAGTATTGGTAGCACTAAATCTCATGAAGCTAAGAAACCAAGAAATGTTTTGAAGTTGGATTTGAATCTTCCAGCTCCTGAAGTTGAACAAAGAGATCAATCCAAGTTTTCTTTTCAGCCTAGAGAAAATGTTATTGCTTTCTCCAGTAATTCTTCTTTGGTCGATTGCCATTTCTAAATCTCAAGTTTGTGTATTCAGTATTAATTCATTGACCTTATTTTTTTTTATCTTTTTTAACTTTTACTTTTTCAATTAAACTTGTATATGATGATAATTCTTTCCATTCATTCTAAATTAAAATTGGAAATTGAATATTCTTATAATTTGGTGATTTTTAGTTAAATGTTAATTATTATATATGATCGTGATGCATGTGATTTTTAGTTTATTAAGTCACAAGTCAAAAGAAGCTTCATATATAGTTTTTCTGTATTAGCATTGCCTGTCACTATAGGTTTGAAACTGGTATATATCATATTCACGGCATGTTAGATGAGAATCTTATATTCATCACTTTGCGTAGAAAAATGTTTCTTTTAGGTGCAGTTTCTATCTTAATTCATTCTTTTTCTTTTCTTTTTTAATTTTTATATTTAATAAAAAAAATATTAAGAATGTAAGTAAAAAGTAGACGTGCATACAAAAAATGCTGCTTTGCGTGTGGTGGTGAGTACAGTTTTCACTAATAGTAGACACGTTTTTTACTTAATGAGCTGCATAATCAAGTATATCAATCCTACAACAAATGTTTTTCTTTTACAAAATTTTCAACTCAAATAATAAAAACTTGAGATATTTAAATGGGTATTTAAGACCGAACGAGACTCTAAAGGCAATATTGAGAAATATAAAGTTAGATTTGTCGCCAAATGTTTCACTCAAAAGGATTGTGTTGAGTACAAAGAAACTTTCTCTCTTATTTTAAAGAAGGACTCTTTAAAAATTGTTTTGGCTTTGGTGAGTCATTATCACTTAGAGTTTCACCAAATGAATGTGAAGATCGTCTTTTTAAATAGTGACTTAGAGGGAAAAGTATATATGCCTCAACCTTAAGGGTTTGCTACTGTAAAAAAAAGAAAATTTAGTGTGTAAATTAAAGAAGTCAATATATGGACTAAAGAAAGCTTCCAGACAATAGTATCTTGAATTTAACAATATTGTTTTGTCATATGATTTTGTAGTGAACACCGTAGATCAGCATATCTATATGAAGGTCAGTGAGAGCAAATTTATAATTTTGGTCTTATACGTTGATGACATTTAACTTGCTTCTAATGATTTTGCTTTGTTACATGATGTAAAGAAGTTTCTCTCCAATAAATTTGAAATGAAGGATATAGTTGAGGCATCATATGTGATAGGAATAGAAATATTATGTAATAGATCACAAGGATTGTTGGGATTGTCTCAGAAAGGCTATATAAATAAATTATTATGGAGGTTCATAATGGATGAATGCTCTGTTGGGATAGTTCCTATTCAAAAGGGGAACAAAATTAGTCAAATGCAATGTTCCAAAAATGAATTAGAACGAAAGGAAATGGAGTATATTCCCTATGCATCAGTGGTTGGGAGCTTGATGTATGCCCAAACATATACTCGACAAATATAAATTTTGATGTTGGTATATTAGGTCGATATCATAGTAATCCTAGAACAGATCAAATGAAAAATTGCAAAGAATGTTCTTTGGTACTTACAAGGCACCAAAGATTACAGGCTCAAATATAAAAGGTCAGATCACCTTGAAGTGGTTGACTATTTGGATTTAAACTCTATAGGATGTATGGACTCAAGGAAATTCACATTTAAGAATTTTTTTCTCCTTACTGGAGGAGAAATATTATGGAAAAGTTGAATTTGTGGCATGCTTTGAGACCACAAATCAATTATTGTGGTTGCAGAATTTTACCTTGGGGTTTGATATTGCCGACAATATAGCTAGGTTGTTAAGAATTTATTATGATAATTATGCAATTGTCTTCTTCTCTAAGAATGATAAGTATTTAAAGGGTGTGAAACACATGAAATTGAAGTACTTATTAGTTAAAGGAGAAGTGTTGAAACAAAAGTGTCATTTGAACACATTGGTAAAGATTTAATGATAGTGGATCCGTTAACTAAAGGTTTACCGCCCAAGACATTTGTTGGCCACGTAGAAAATATGGGCATTATGTAAAAGTCCTTGTTAACATCTTAGTATAATCTGTATATATACCTGTATAATTTAATGTCCGTATTGTATGACACTTGTGAATTCAATTAAGGATATGTTTTTGCTTTGTTTTGTTATCCATATTATGTTCTATACATTATTGTTAATATGTGATGAGAAAAGTGTCTTTGAAGAGGCATGAAAGACACATATTTGTATCCCTTAAGATTATTTGAATTGGATTGATTCGTGATACATGGAAGGAATCAAGTTGATGAATAATTTGTGACCGTCTTGATCATTTCGATTCACTAAAGATAATGATTTGGTGCTTTCAATGAATGATGCACAATTATGGTATAAGAATGAAACATCAAGTTTTCACATGATTCAAGTGGGAGGTTGTAAGATTAATTTATTAATCCATTAAAATGACTCATGTAGATTAAAGGCTGACTTAAATAAAAGATACATTAATATGATGATTGTTTAGGTTGATGGAAAATTAAGTCAATGGGTTTTTATTTTGAATTTCAAAATAAAATTAAAATCCATCTTCTCTCTCTTCATGGCTATTGGGACATGACTATTGCGATGAGATGTGACTATTGGAATAAGATATCTATAAATAGACACCATTAGAAAAGAAACACTAACTATTCTCATTCTTCCTGGTTATGCCATAAACAAAGAAATGAAAATATCTTAATCATCAAAGATACAAAAAAGAAGAAAGAGAGGAGAAAACAATTCAAATCAAAGATTAAGAACTGAACAATTCAGATCAAGAATCAAGAACTGGACAAGAATCAACGTCATGGATCCGGGTAATTTTTTTAAAATTTTTTTATAGAAATTAGACCACCGTGAAAATCATGATATCAAGATCCAAAACCTGAAAATTTTCTAACAGCTTTCACCGAGGTGAAAAAACATCAATTTCTCCGATTTTTAAAATAACTGAGGTGAAAAAACAACTCAATACAAACTTTGATTCCCAGTTATTGCAGTTTATGATTTTTATTTGTTTATAAGTGTAAACAAAATGTTCTACCCTTCGGTTTTCTATTTAACCAAGGTATAAAATAATAAGATCTTATTATAAAAGCACTCGTTAAAAAGATTTTATCCTAATCCTTAATTATATGAGGCCACCTCAAACTCACAAGCATCATTATTTGGGATGTAATGCAAGATAGAAAAAATCTTCAATGTTCTTCTATCTTGAACAAAATATTTTTCTGCCCTTACAATCTATCTTACATAATGGTGTTGATATTGTCGTTGTTGTATTTTTTTAGAATAATGCTCAGTTAAAGAAGGGTACTCAGTTGATAGATTACAAGTGTAGAAAAGCTTTCTTGCTTCAAGTTACCTAAAGAAAATAGCTTAACTAACAATGAAGTGAGCTCAACTTTGGAAAAGAGCTCAGTTGATAGATTGCAAGTTCAGAAAACCATTCTTCCTTCAAGTTAAACAAAGAATGAAGCTTAACCAACAAAGAAGGGAACTAGCTCAACCTTTGAAGATATACAGTTGATAGATTGCAAGTGTAGAAAATCATTCTTGTTTAAAAAAAAAATTGTTTTGATGGGTATGAAACAAAATTTGGATATCACCAATGATTTGTTGTAAACAATGTTTTTTAATATTCAGTATAAACAATGTATTTTCAAAAAAATGAAATAGTCACCTTGGTTTTTTTACCACCGAGGTGATAGTTAATATAATCATATTTTACTTTTAAAATGTATTTACAATGTATTTTTAATATTCTGTGTATTGTGAATCGGATGTCTTGAAATAAAGTATAAACGGTTTCTTTATGATCAAGAAATACACAAGGGTTAGGGTTAACAAAGAAACCAAGGTAAAACAACAAGAATTGGTTATAAACTGCTATTCTTTCCTTACTCTTAGAACAAGATTACAAGTATACAAGAATAAAAATATAACCTCTCTCTCTTGAAATTAGGATTTTATCTTCCTATTTTTCCTTATGCCAAGATTGAGAAACTAGCATCCTATTTATAAGAAAAATAGCACACTAACTTAATGGGCTTTTTAACAATTTCCCATTACAAGCTAACTTAGGGTACAAGCTAACTTAAACAATTGGACTTACAAGCAATGTCCAATTCAACATGCTAACAACCTTAGCAAATTTGACTAATGCATGTTAGAACAAACTTCAACTACAACACGCATTACTCCGACAGCAGCATACGAACATACTTCGACCTCATGCTTAACTCCTGTCGAATTAGAAGCTACCCTTCGACCATACTAGAGTTCGATCCAACATCTCACGAATATCCACCTTGGATCTAACTCTATAACATCAAGAAACTAGCTTTCTTCATGTAGCTTTATCAATTGCATACAGTGGAAAAACTTGCAACTGGGCAACGTCTTGGTGATCATATCAGCAGCATTATGATCTGTCAAAACCTTCAGCACTTGGACTTCTCCATGCTTGATTACCCCTCTGACGAAATGTAACCTCACATCAATGTGCTTGGTTCGCTCATGACAGGCTGAATTCTTCGACAGGTGTATTTCACTTTGGCTATCACATTTAACAGTGATAACTCGACCTTGAAGTTTTAGCTCCTTTGTAAAACCTTCAAGCCACAATGCTTCCTTCTCAGCTTTAGTTAGGACAATATATTCCGCTTTAGTGGTTGATAAGGAAACGACCTTTTGAAGTGTTGCTTTCCAACTGATTGATGTCCCAAACATAGTGAACACATATCCAAAAATAGATTTTCTAGAATCCATACAACCTGTATAATCAGAGTCGACATATCCTTCGATTGCTACTTTACTACCTTCACCCAAGGCTCCATCATAAATTAGGACTCTATTCAGAGATCCATTTATATACCTTAGAATCCACTTCAATGCTTGTCAGTGAGCCTTTCCAGGATTCTCCATGTACCTGCTTACAAGACTTACTGCATATGCTAAATCGGGTCTAGTACAAATCATAACATACATCAAAGAACCCACTATATTATCATATGGAATGTTATTCATATAAGTTCTTTCAACATCAGTACTGGGACACTGATCTATACTCATCTTGAATTGACGATTTATCGGAGTCACAACAGGATTTGAATTCGACATACCATACTTTTTCGAGAATCTTTTGTAGGTATTCCTCTTGAGATAAGCATAATTTTGACCGCTTTATATCTCTTCAGATGTCAATCCCAAGAATCCTAGACGTAGGTCCTAGATCCTTCATGCCGAACTCCTTATTGATTTCAGCCTTCACCCTCATTACTTCTTCGACATTGTTGCTTGCTATTAGAATATCATCCACGTAGAGCAACAAAATAACAAATGAATTACCCAGTCAAAATCTGAAGTAAACACAGTGGTCAAACTGACTTCTAATGAAACTTATATGTGCCATGAACTTGTCGAATATCATGTTCCACTATCGAGGAGATTGTTTCAGTCCATATAAAGACCTATTCAGTTTTCACACATAATCTTCCTTCCCTTTTTCAACATACCTTTCAGGTTATCTCATCAGGATTGTTTCATCTAAATCACCATACAAGAACACAGTCTTCACATTCATTTGTTCCAGTTCAAGGTCAAACTGTGCCACTTTGGCAAGCAACATTCGAATAGATCTATGCTTCACAACAGGAGAGAACACATCATTGAAGTCGACACCTTCTTTCTGAGTGAACCCCCTAGCAACCAATCTTGCCTTGTATCTCTTCGACGCCATTCCTTTGATTCCTTCCTTAACTTTGATAATACATTTACATCTGACTAACCTAGCTCCAGCAAGTTTTTGATCAGTTTCCAGGTGTTGTCATTATGAAGAGATTTCATCTCATCATCCATGGCCTTCATCCATTCAGTCTTCTTTCGAATCATCATAACTTCCTTATAGTCTCTAGGTTCTTCATCTAGAACCTCACTTGCAGAGATTAAGGCATAAGCTATAAGATCTGCATACCCAAGTCTCTGAGCTGTCTTGATAACTCTCCTTGACCTGTCTCTTGTTAGACGATGGCTCGGATCTAGAAGGGGGGGAGGTTGAATAGATCCCAATTAAATAATCAGTAGGCGCTTACCAATTAAAAATTGGTTTTAAAAAATTTGATTTGCGGAAACGGCAGTGGAAAAATTACCGTCTAAAACGAACCGTTATTAGAAGACTGGATATGCGTCTAGCCTTATGGAAATGATAATGAGAAAATAGATTCAACACACTAGTCACACTATCAATTGATTATACCACTAATTAGTAGGACTAGTTCCAATGCTACACAATGCACACAAAATATGTAAACAACACAAGTGAATTTTGGTGTAGACAATTTATCAAGCACTTGGTGTGCGAGGCACTCCAAGTGAGTTTTGACTTGAGTAAGTAACTCTAGATTCCTTGTACAATATACTATTGTACTAGAGTTCAAAACAGTGATAAGCACTTACTCAATCCAATACTAATTTCGATAGAATTGCTTATACTAAAATTACTCAATTTTAAACCAAAAAATGAAAGTGCAGAAAAATAAAGGAGACAAAGATTTGTTGAGGCAGTTCCCCCACCGTCCTCGCTTCAGGGTACGTCTGCCCTCAATTCTAATAATAGAATTGAGCTAAATATAATAGATATCACCTGTAGAGTTGAAATGTTTATACAAGGATAGATAAGAAAAATATACAAACAAGCTCTCTTGATGTTGATGATGCTTTCTCTCCTTGTTCCTTGATTTGAGTCGAACCAAGCTCTTCAATCATTGTGAGTAGACCTCCGATTCCAGCCTCTTTGTTGAATAACCTTCCGTTCTTTAAACCCTCGGCCTGGCTGATCTCAAGCACACACGAATCGAACCCGGAACTCTCTTGCACACTTCAATGATTCCCGCTACTAGATTGACGAAACCGTCCGCTTCTCAATCACCTTCGCTCAGCTGAAAGTTGGTAGAGACGATCCGTACCAAAAACCCCCAAATTCTCTGAATCTTGGAGGACAACACCTTCAAGGATTTATTCAAGAAAAACCTGCCACAAGCTCAACCCAAACCGGATTCCCAATCGACGGCTTCAGACATTATCAACTTGAACAAAGCACAAAGCACACCAAGAATTGTTGTGTTGTGAAATGTTGAGGATGAAGATGAAGAGATTTGATGGCACCTATTTCACTTTTCTTGTTCTTTTACAATTGACTAAAAATTGCAATTATTTTTGAGAAATGAACATAAAACATCTATATATAGTAACCAACAAGCCAACAAATTAACAGCTTTTCACCCAAAGTGGAAAGTCTTCAGCAGCAGCATAAATGAGCAAACGGTCAACCATAGCAGGACTATGCGTCGACGCATAGCCTGCAGTTTTAGGCAAATTGAAATGTCTTCACAGTATGCGTCGACCATAGTTCGGCGTGCACCGACCCGTGGGATTTTACACTGATCCATGTGCCGACTATGCATCGATCTGTGGTCGACTCAAACCCTGCAAATCTGCAAAAATACATATTTTTGTGGTTTTTATGCATCTAGTCATAATCAATGGTCTCCCATATATATTGAATTTAATATGACAAGTTAGATGGATATAAGAAGGATATGAGAGGTGAAATATTGCATTTGTTTTGTAGAGGTAGAGTCGAGAAAACCGATTCATCCATGATCGCGTTTTGTTATCATCGAAACTTAAGTGTGTATGCTATATGAGGGTTTGCCCTCACATCTCTTGCTAGCAGGTAGTCATCATCAGTCTCCTCATCTTCGACAACATCTTATGCGTCTTCTTCGACTTCATCTGGGGTGCACAATTCAACATCAACATGCTCCACCTCAATAGGAATCTTTCTCTGTTCTAGCTCTTCGTTAGCATCATCAGT
Source organism: Lathyrus sativus (assembly GCA_963859935.3). Lineage (NCBI taxonomy): Eukaryota > Viridiplantae > Streptophyta > Magnoliopsida > Fabales > Fabaceae > Lathyrus > Lathyrus sativus. The sequence goes on from OZ012740.1 coordinate 422,229,911, forward strand.
TTTCTTGAAAGCCATCTCTGCTTCATTGAAAACTACATCTCGATGGTGATACACCTCCTGTGACCTGGATCTAGGAACCATAGCCTATAAGCTTTGACGCATTCAGGGAACATGCATTTTAGAGCTCTAGGTTCGACCTTATCTTTCCTAATATGAGCATAGGCCACACAACCAAATGCTCTCAGTCTGTCGAGACTAGGTGGATATCCCGACCAAATTTTTTCAGGTGTCTTCATTCCTAAGACAATCGAGGGACATCTATTTATCAGGTAAGCCATTTTGTTGAGGAGTACCTGCTACAATCTTATGCCTTACAATCCCATACTCAACACAGTAATTGTCGAACATTTTTTCACAAAATTCAAGGTCATTGTTGGTTCTCAACCTCTTGACCTTTCTGCCAGTTTGAGTTTCGACCAGAATCTTCCAACTTTTGAAATTCTCAAAAGCTTCATCCTTCGTCTTTTGGATGAATACCCATAGCTTTCTGGAATAGTCATCAATGGTGGATAGAAAATACTTTGCACCTGAGTGTGAAGGATACCTTGCAGGCCCCCAAAGATTAGCATGAATGTAATCTAAAGATCCATGTGTTCTTTGCTTGCCTTTTTTAAAGTTTTCCCTACAGGATTTACCAAATACACAAGATTCACAAAACTCCAACTTTTCGAATTTTTCACCTCCTAGCAGGTTCTGCTTCCCCAATTCGACCAGGCCTCTTTCATTGACATGGCTCAATTTCATGTGCCATAATTATGTCTTTGACACAGGTTTCATGGATGCAACATTTGTCGAACCACTTACAACCTCAGCCTCAAGGGTATACAAGCCCTGTTTCTTCACGCCTCTCAAGACTGAAGGTGGGAAAATACTTAGAAGGGGGGGGGGGGGGGGGGGTTGAATAAGTATGAAGATAAAACTTAGAAATAAAAACTCAAGGATTTTTATCCTGGTTCATTGAACTCAACTACTCCAGTCCACCCTATCAAGAGTGATTTGCCTTTCTCAAACGAGGACTTAATCCACTATTTAATCAACTAATTACAATAGTAAGCACTAAGAACAACTGTTCAAAGTCTTCTCAAGAACTACTGATCCTAACTGGATCTTCTTAAGGTTCTCTTACAATCAAAAGTAATAATAATACAAATGTTTGATTTGCTTCTAATAAAGATTTATCACAACTGTGATTTTTCACTTAAGTTTTTGAACTATGAAATAAATTCAGCAAATGAGTATAAGTTGAATGAGAGCTTGTAATGAATTCTTTTAAGTATATCGTCAACTGAAAAAGATGAATGGAGTCTTGCTTTTATAGGCACAGAGGTCCAAGAAGTCTTTCACGTTGAGAACAGTGTACCAAAAAGGTCTGAGCCTTTTTGTCTTCACATTATATGACATTTCCTAGAAGAAGAATGCACAGAGAAATCCTTTTTGTTTGTGTTCTTGTGTCTAGCATAAATAAGGAAAGATTCGTTTGGTTATTCCAACGAACATAACTTTGAATTCTTCTTCAACAATTTTCAGCAAGAATCATCAGAGTCTAGATTGGTCAGAGCCTTCTGATGTTCATAAGAGTTTGCTGAATCAGAGTCTTTGCAGCAAGCGTGCTTTCAGCGTGTAAATGTTCAGAGCAGAGTTTTGGATCAGATCCTCAGTACTGGCAGCGTTAGTACTATCAGAGTCTTCTGAAGTAATTATGCTTGAAACTCTTCATACAGAATTCCTCATTGCTTCAGATGCTTTTGGCTTCTGCTTCAGATTCTTCTGTAGCTTCTGCTTCATATTCTTCTGGAGGCAGCGCTCAGAATCTTCTGGAGACAGCGTTCAGAATCTTCTAAGAGATACTTTTGACGCTTCAGAGCCTTGCATGTTTCTTATGTTCAGATCTAATTTGCTTCTAGAGTAATATTCACTTTAACATCTGCAGCAAACATTCTCAAACAAATTTTAGAGTATATAATTCTTGAATACAAAATTTCATAAGAGTTATCATCAAAACATAGAGATATTATTAAGAACCAATTTGTGTTCTAACAATCTCCCCCTTTTTGATGATGACAAAAACATAAGAAATTTTGTTCAATAGAAAATAAAGTAATTATAACTCCCCCTGAGATGATGAATCTCCCCCTGAATTGAATACTAATAAGGAATAGAAACTTCCCTTTTTGCATGAGTATTCTTTTCAGAATCAGAGCCTGAATGTTTGAATCATTAGATCTTGCATGTTTCAGAGTCAGAGTCTGATAGGTAAAATATGATCTGGGAGTCTTAGAGTTTCTTTTAACGAATATGTCAGATTTATCAAACGTTCTGAAACACTAAGAGTTTACGTTAGTTAAAATTGATATGTCTGAAGTTTCATTTAGGTAGAGTTTATTTGAACAGTCAGATCCATTTTCTCCCCCTTTTTTGTCATAATAAAAAAGTAAAAAAAAAAAACTTTTAAGAGACAAATAAAAGGAAATACAGAAAAGATAAATCATGTAGAGAAAACACTTAGGCATTCATTCATTCAGATCAAAAAACATACAAACATCAGATAAAATTCAAGTACATGTGCACAAACATTAGATGCAGAAAAAAAATAAACTAAGTTTGTTTGGACAGAATCATCTTCAACAGGTTAGTGATCTCAGATGAGGATTGTTCTTGATTTGTCATCCACTTAGCCATGTTTTCATTCTTCAGATCTTGTTTGGACATCCATTGAGCCATGTGATCCGCGGTCGCTCGCGGATCAAAAACGAGTGTTTTTGTAAGAAAATGCAGTACAGCGACAGTGACTCGGAATATCGTCTCACAAGAATTCTTGTAGGAATAATCAAATACAGTAACGAAATATGGGGGGTTTTGATTAAGATAAAATAAACTAAAAATAAGTGATTAGAAAAAGTGATTGTAGTAATGAGTTGAAACGGCTAATCTACTGTTTTCATTTCCCAACTTATCATCGATCCTAATAATTCCCAATTCCTAAGCGGATTCTATCCCCTTTCCAATTATAATAACAATCAACAAGCGCAATTGATATTATATGATACACGTTCCTAATTTCTGAATTAAGCAAACAGATAAAATAGTAACCGTGAATTAAGCAAACACGAGAAACATACGCGGATTAAGCAACCGCGATTAAAGTATAAGAACATGCAATCATCGAAATAAATCAATCATCCCTAAGATAAATCGAATTAAGTAGACAAAATATCATATAGAAGAATTGAAAGGAAATAGATTTTATTGGAAATTAAAAGAACCTCAAAGTGTTGGCGTGAACCGATTACAGCAGATTAATCCGAAGGAATTAGTTCTCCATAATTCATACAAAGCTCCAACAAATATTTTCGTGAATAGTGAATAGGATTTTTTTTGCTGTACGGCCAGACCTAGACTAAAGAGGATAAAAACCAGAATTTGGGTCATAACCCAACTGGGTCAAAAACATAATTCAGGCCCAAAACAAGATCAAAACTAAAACAGAATTCTAATGTTGTAACTTGAAACGAAATTCTGGAATTTTGAGCTCCGAATCTGACTTTGACTCCAACGCGAAAGTCGTAGCTCTCTCTCTTAGATTTCCGGCGATTTTTAGAACGCCTCAAACGGATTCCCGGAACTCCAGTTATGATCGTTTCCGTGCAGACTGCTAAAGCTGAAAAATAGTTGCGATAATTAAATTAAACCAAAAATAAAATAAAATATGAAAACATAATAAAATATAATAATAAACAAAATAAAATAAAGAAATGTATAAGTAAAAATGTAGGAGAATATGCATAAATATGCACTGATCAAATTCCCCCGGACTTGAACTTTTGCACTCCGAGCAAAATTAAAATAAAACAAAACAAAGAAAGCATAAACACATCAACAGTTACTCATTCCAAGCTGTAAGTCTTATTCGGTTAAGTTTGCATCAATAGGTACTAATCTTACACATTAAGGATATCGTAGGAACACTAATCCACAATTTTGCAGACATAAGCCTCCTGGATACAGGAATCAACTCAAATCATGTTATTATGTTAAAGCCTAACTTACTCTTCCTCCTTTTTGCTCTTTTTCATTCAGGCGCAATCACATTAAGCCCATTATCTCCACACACTCATAGCAAGGCGACCGGTTAGTGACTCTGATCCTTTTTGTTTTTGGTTCTGGTATTTACGTGGCATAACCCTTTGCTCACTTAGTTGTAGTTGCGGGGGATCAGACCGTAATCCGCCCTACCAAGTTCAGCACCAAAAACCGTTGAACCAACTAACGAGTAATAAATTTTTTTCAACTTTTTCTTTTCTTTTTTTCTTCTTTTTATTTTTTTTCTTTTCAATTTGATCACTCACTTATATTCATCGGCTTCCCTGCGTAGAATGTGTATGAGATGGTGCTGACTGCTGAAATAAACTACTCAAGAGTTGTCAGAGAATGAAAATTCAAGGCTAAACCATAATAAGAATTCAAATCAATTTCCATATGCAGGAGACTTACGGTGTTAAGAGGATACCGATCTTGTGAATTTTTTCCAAGTCTCCGCAAACTAATCTTAAATTAGTCTTTAGCCTAGAACTTTCAAAAAGATGCATTTTTTTTTAAAATTTTTATTATTATAACTGAAAACAAAACAAAACAAAATATAAAGCAAAGGTTTCCCTCCCCCAGACTTAAAACAAGCATTGTCCTCAATGAAAGGACATAAATATACAATAAGAGTGAGGGAAAGGAAAGAACACACCCGAGGAGTCAAGGTGGATAAGTGATCACATATGCATCTTTTCCCAAAGAGAGATTTCCTGCAGTCTCCTCTTCCAAAGTGGGGAGTAACTTTGGATAGCATCCATCGCCCTTGAAATTTGTATTAGTGCCTTCGCCTTTTATTCCAGGATCAAATAAGAATCTTCGATAAATAAAAGTGTTGAATGGGCACGTGAATTTGATATCCTTTTCCACAACATCAGAGATCAATGGGTTAAGGGATTGCTTCACTGCTTTTCTTCCCACTTCCATCGAGGTACATCCAATTCCCTTCTTATGTTTCTTCAAAACCTGTAAAAGTTTATTATCTTCATCAAAATCAAGGTTAGAGGAAATTATAACTGGAAGCTTTTTATCCATATCTGAATAAGCATAATTCAGATTGGTATGAAGTGGTTTAAGCTCCAAGGGGGGAGGTTGTTTAATGGATGGTGAGGTTGGGGCAGCCGTGATGTTAAGAGTTTTAGCTACATAAATAACTTCATCTGCATGAAAAACATCACCCTGTACGGCAGCGTTAATCTCAGCACAAACAGAGCAAATGTTAGTGTCGGTACATGAATCACAAGAGTAAGTATCATCAAAATCTGCTAATGATGGAAAATCAAAACACAATTCAGAATAAGTATCATCAACTAAATTAGAAGGAAACTCTTTTGGATTCACTACTGTTTGGGCAGATGGTTGGTTTGAATCTTGAGCTTGCTGCATGGCATTCACTATAGTGGCAAGCTGTTCAATCTGTATCTGCAAAGCTTGAAGACTTGAATATGTTTGTTGCTGAAACTGAAGATCATTTATAGCCATTTGCTTGACAAGGTCCTCTAGTGAAGGTCCAGAAGGTGTAGAGCACACAATTTGGAATTCATTCATATGCTTATTCAGATCCTCACCTGCAAGTCCATTAAACCTTGATAACAAGTGTATTAAACCAGATTTCGATTCGAAAGGAACAACAACATCATCATATTTAATACACAAGCTATTATAATTTACATCAGGGGCAACTAATTGTCTTAAGGTTCTATTATCAGCCATTTCAAAATCAAGTTCAGTATCCGAAGCAAACAAGTTATGCAGATAGTTAAACTTAGACTCAGACTCAAACACAATGATGGAAAACAATTAATTAAATTTCAAAATAATAAAATAACATCAGAATTAAACTAATTAAGCAAAATAACAATTATAAGAATTTTTTCGATTTTTTTCGACTCTATAAAAACAGTAAACAATTCATTAAAAATAGAAAAAAGGATTTTTGGCGATTCTGAGGGTGGATTCCAAGTATTCCTTTGGAATACATGGATTAATTACCGGACGATATTTCTACTTCTCGTAGGCAAAACAGTTTTACGATCGGACACAATTTTTCCAAAAACAGATTTTTTTTCGATTTGGACTATAAGACGCGAATTGGACGAAACCAAGAGGAAACTAAGGTCTAGACTCGAGGATACTAACTAACTCTATGACTCTAAAATTGATTAATAACGACAAGAATCCCCGGCAACGGCGCCAATTTGATCCGCGGTCGCTCGCGGATCAAAAACGAGTGTTTTTGTAAGAAAATGCAGTACATCGACAGTGACTCGGAATATCGTCTCACAAGGATTCTTGTAGGAATAATCAAATACAGTAACAAAATATGAGGGGTTTTGATTAAGATAAAATAAACTAAAAATAAGTGATTAGAAAAAGTGATTGTAGTAATGAGTTGAAACGGCTAATCTACTGTTTTCGTTTCCCAACTTATCATCGATCCTAATAATTCCCAATTCCTAAGCGGATTCTATCCCCTTTCCGATTATAATAACAATCAACAAGCGCAATTGATATTATACGATACACGTTCCTAATTTCTGAATTAAGCAAACAGATAAAATAGTAACCGTGAATTAAGCAAACACGAGAAACATACGCGGATTAAGCAACCGCGATTAAAGTATAAGAACATGCAATCATCGAAATAAATCAATCATCCCTAAGATAAATCGAATTAAGCAGACAAAATATCATATAGAAGAATTGAAAGGAAATAGATTTTATTGGAAATTAAAAGAACCTCAAAGTGTTCGCGGGAACCGATTACAGCAGATTAATCCGAAGGAATTAGTTCTCCATAATTCATACAAAGCTCCAACAAATATTTTCGTGAATAGTGAATAGGATTTTTTTTGCTGTACGGCCAGACCTAGACTAAAGAGGATAAAAACCAGAATTCGGGTCATAACCCAACTGGGTCAAAAACATAATTCAGGCCCAAAACAAGATCAAAACTAAAACAGAATTCTAATGCTGTAACTTGAAACGAAATTCTGGAATTTTGAGCTCCGAATCTGACTTCGACTCCAATGCGAAAGTCGTAGCTCTCTCTCTTAGCTTTCCGGCGATTTTTAGAACGCCTCAAACGAATTCCCGGAACTCCAATTATGATCGTTTCCGTGCAGACTGCTAAAGCTGAAAAATAGTTGCGATAATTAAATTAAACCAAAAATAAAATAAAATATGAAAACATAATAAAATATAATAATAAACAAAATAAAATAAAGAAATGCCTAAGTAAAAATGTAGGAGAATGTGCATAAATATGCACTGATCACCATGTCTTCAGATTTCTGGTCTTGCTTGGCCATCCATGACTTTATCTCAGATTGTCCAGCTTCCAGAACTACAATCTTATCTTCAAGATCTGGATACTCTTTCTTGACCTCAGATGAAGAAGGTGGGGCAGAGTCTGAAGCAGGAACATAGTCAATTTCCATAGGAGATGCAGAGTCAGGAGCAATAGATCCAGAGGGATGTTCCACAAGAGTCATAGCCAGAAGGTTTTCTTCAGATGCAGATTCAGCAGTCACTTCTGTATCACATACTTCAGAGGATGAAGGAACATCTTTAATAAGCAATGGTTCAGATCTTTTAACAGTCCAGAGCAAGCTTCTAGCAGTCTCAGCAAATCTGAGCTTCGCATCATCAGAACATACATTCTTCAAATTTGAGGCTACAATATTGAATCTGTTGATGAAACTATTCCAGATAGCATCAGATTCATTTGCATCCATGGTTAATAGACATCTCTTCTGAACAGAGCCTAAATACATCTTTAGTTCTTTCAGAAAACTTGTAAATAAATTATCAACATTCAGCCTAGATTTTGGTTTCAGAAGGGTTTCCAAAGTGAAGGGCTTAGGTTGAGGTGGTGGTGGAATGGTAAATTCAGGAATAATAATTAGAGGGCTAGGATATGCTGGTTTCTTCTGGGCTGGCATGATACGAAAGAATGGTTTGATTCTGCGAATGAAAGGTATGACAACTTTTGGGTTGTCAAAATAGGGAACAAATGCAGATTGTTTTTCCTTAATAAGAAAAGGAATAAAAGCTGATTGAGGTGGTTGATCAAAAAAGTTGTCAATATCAAGTCCAGATGGAAGGGGGTCAGAGGGAAAAGGTTTAGCAGAAACAATTGAAACAAATTCAGATGTTTTTGGTTCAGGAATTGGTTCATGATTGGTAGTTTCAGAAGAAATGGGTAGATTTGGTTAGTTAGATTCAAAAGTTCTGAGAGAGGGAGGTGAAAGAATATCTGGCTGGATATCAGATTCTGAGGAATCAGATGAGGTGGTTGGGGTACAAGATGTAGAAGACACTTCAAATACAGTCTTAAGAGGTGTAACATTTAGAACCTCTGTCTCAGGTATATTTGTTTCAGGAGGATTGGTTGGTTCTGGTTGATTCTCAGAAGGTTTTGATAAAGGTTCAGATACAAGTGGTTCAGAGATAGGTGGTTCAGAAACAACTTGTTCAGGTGCAACAGGACCAGATGCAACTGGATCAGATTGTATGGGTTCAGATGTATCTGGTTGTTGTATATTTGGTTGGTGTTGTGTTGTAGGTTGTTCTGTTTGTTTAGGTTGAGGGGTTGGAATTTGGTTTGCTGGTGTTGTTGTTGTTGTTGGTTCAGATGGTGGAGTAACAAAAGTTTTTAGTGGAGTAGTGGAAATAGGATCAGATGATTTTTATGGGGAAGGAATTTTTTATGGTTCAGATTTTTGGGATGGAGCAGGAATAGATTGTTTTTGAGTGGGAGGAGGTTTAGGAATAGAACTAAATGTTGATTCATTTATAAAAATTTTAGGAAAAGAAGATACAGATGATTTAGTACCTTTAGTCTTGATACGCTTGGTAGGAACAGAGGGAACTTCTCCAGAAGCTTTTCTCTTGATCTGCTTATGTGGCTTGTCAGCAGCTTTTGGCTTCTTCTGAGCAGCAGCTTCTTCTGCTTCTGATTGACTTCTTTTCCTCATGTTCTCATTATATACATTTGGCATTAGTTCTCTTGCTCTTATTAGAATATCTGCAGGAATAGGCATTCCATCTACTTTGCAAGCATCAATGTACCTAACAATGATATCCCTTGGTTGTTCAGCACCAAAAAGTGGAAAATTGTCAACAGGAATTCTCTTTTGACTGATTTCAGAAATATTCATCTTTTTAGGTGCAGCTGTGAGTTCATCTACAATCTTTAGTCTCTGAAGACTCTTTGCATTCAGAGGTTTTCCAATGATGGATTCAAGTTCATCCTTAACTTCAATTTCATACAGAGCAGTTACCAGACCATTCTCTGTCAGAATGTCTGAACTCAATCTTCCAAAGGGAATTCATGTCCTGATCTTCTGTCCCTTATCCTTTACAGATTCTCTTGAAGCATTTATATGGTTCTACAGATGCATAAAGAGAATGTAAGGAAGATCTACCTTTGTACTCTGACTTAAACAATACATGAAGTAGAGTTGTTCATTGTTCATATAATTTGGAGAATTGGTAGATTTTCTATGATGGATGCATCCCAGAAAAATCTTTGCCCAGATTTTATAGTCAGGCTTCAGATCCTTAAATTTGTTAGAGGTCTGTCCAGATGTGATGACTTCCTCATAAACTTCCTCCATGTCCACACGCCCAGCTGGCAGATGACATACTCCATCAGTCTCCTCATACTCTATGAGTTTCTTGATGAGATCTTCAGTTATTATGATCTCCTTTCCCAGAACAGAAGATAAAATGAATTTTGGATAAACAGAAGCATGTATCCAGAATTCCTTCACCAGATGAGGGTAAACTGGTCCAAATAATCTGTCAAAATATTTAACCCATCCTTGTGCATCAATTATTGAACGAAATTCAAACCCATTTTCAGCTAACGAATCAAATTCCACCATTGATTCACAGAGAACTTCAAGTTTGTCCACAGGGGTTAACAATGTCCTCTTAGGTACCGTGAATGGAGTTACACCCATATTTGCTGACGTAACTGCAGCCATAGTTGATTGAAATTGAGCTGCTGTAGAAGATGAGGTTGCCATTGAAGAAGATGAAGATGATTGGGACGAAGGTTTAGGGTTTTTGTGAAGAGAGAAGAGAAAGCAAAAATGCATAAAATTGTTTGTAAAGTGAAAAGTGTGAAATTGGTGTGAAATGTGGTATTTATAGAGGAAGCATTTAGGGTAATCAACAGACACACATAACACATTTTCACATAGCATTAAATGACAATTAATGAAAGAGAATAAAAATTATTTCAAACATTAATTGATTTTGACAAATTTGGGGGTAAAATCAAGATAACCACTATTCAAACCATACCTCAGATGTCTCTTCATAAGTCATTTTCCTCATTCATGATTGAGTGGTGTGTTGCATTAGGATAGTTCATGATTAGAATAGTTTAAGTATAGGTGCATGACTGCATTAAGAGGTTGAGTGAGTCTCCCTCTGCTTGTTTGCCTTAAGGGTTGAGGTGATCCCCCCCTTGCTTGTGTGTTGTTTTTCTTTTTCTAATTGACATATTTGCATAATAGAGGTTGAGTGAGCTCCCTCTGCTTGTCTGTTTTGATTGTTTTTCTTTGCTTGATTGCTAAGAGGTTGAGTGAGGCTCCATCTGCTTGTATTGCTGCATTGCATGTGCATCTTTACTGTTTATCTGTTTAAGCTGAGGCTTTATATGTTTCCGTACCATTGACATGATCCCCTAGGAATCTCACTTCCTTTGATAAGGAAGTGATGATTAGAAGTTTAGGTTGAAACCTATGAATGATAACTTCTAGGAGTTCCTTGTTTCAAACCTCGACCATAGGATGAATCCTTGGCATGACAACATTAGGACTTGACAGTCTGCCCATAGAGTTCGTTCTCTTCTCATCTCAAAACAACAGTAAAAAACGTAATAAAGGCAAGTTAGTATAAGCGTGTTACGAGCCTTAAGCTACTTGGGAAATGATAATTGAGCGGTCTCCTCTCAATCATCTAGGATGTTTAGTATATGTCCTTTGGACGATATGCGACGCATTCGCTCCTAAGTCATAGTCTCTAGTGTTGTACAAACTACAGACAACCATAAAAAAACAGTTCTTCTGTAAAAAATAGAAAACAAACTTCAAACCTTTTGCCCCGTGGGCCCATAATTCAAAGGAAACTTTTCTGAAGAAAAGAGTGTCGTTAACTCCCAGTTCTACCGCAAACGGTAACGCCTAAGTCTCCAAGGGTCGAGCTGCGTACGCCAAACTGCTGGAACTGTCTGTTAACCCTACTCGGAAAAACAGATGAATCTGAATTCCCGTAATCCGTATTATCCCGAACTACGTAAGCTCTGATCTCTCATATCTGTTGAGAGTACGTAGGCACAATACTGGCGTATTGGCGAGCCACCTTCCCCCATCCGTTTACCCGTAGTTAGACGAACTACGTTGACTCTGATTTCTCATTCTCTAATGAGAATACATAAGCATAAAGTGTGACGCTTTGCCAAGTCATTTTCGTTTCTTTTTCAAACCAGCCTTGATAGGTAGATAGTAAATAAACCCGTCAGATAAACACAACAAGCGTGGATCCCATCGAGTACGATGGACGTGAGGGGTGCTAATACCTTCCCCTTGCGTAACCGACTCCCGAACCTAGACATTGGTTGCGATGACCTTGTCTTATACCTTTTCGTCAGGTTTTTCCGATTGTTTCCTTTCCCGTTCTGAGGGATAAATAGCGAAAGGTGGCGACTCTTCTGTTTTCCCGGCACCTTATTTTCGCGGTAGCGACAGGACCTACTTTCTAGTTAGGAGTTTAGTGATGAAGTATCCTCTCTCTATGCTTATGATGGAAGAAAGCAAGCTCATATTTTCCTCCTAAAACACTTAAATGGTTTTCTTCTGATTATCTATGTTTAAACATGTTTCTTTCCATTTAGAGAGTAGGAGCCTGTATGACTCAAGATCTTCTTCTTTAGTACTAGACTCACCATCTGACTCATATATTCTAGAATAAACCATCACATTGTTGACAGTTTCTCCCTCACATTCACTTTCAGGATCATACCAAATGATGAATAGCCCTTTTTTTCTATTTCCTTAAGAAGTTAGAAAATTCTGATCTAATGTGTCCATAGCCTTCACACTCAAAGCATTGAGTACCATTGCCACTATTGGGTTCTTTTTCACTTATGCCTTTGTTCTAGGTAATGATGTTTGACCTCTTGTCTTGGACATTTATTAATGCAGAATCTGATGGATATTTGATTTTGTTCCTTAAATATCTCTAACAAGATATTATTTGTTTCAATTTCAATTTAAATATAAATCTTCATTTTAATCCGAAGTAATCTTCATCCAACTGTTAAACAAATCACCTAATCATATTGTTAAAATAATAACAATAAAATCTTTAACAAATATTTTGCAGAACATACTCCAAAACACAACATTCTGGCACCTGTTGAGCAAATTCTAGATGTCGTACCAACATGTTGGAGCATCGCACCCAACATGTGTCCCTTCTACAACTTCATACAGCTTTAGCAAGCTAGACCAATCTTGAATACTTAGACATTTATCCATGTTATTGTTTTGTTGGACGCACCTAATCCAAAGAGCCAATCCACTTGGAACTATAGTTTGTTTCAACTATGAAGATGTCAGTTCTTTGGAAGGTCAAGAAAGATAGTTGATAGTTGTTTTGACACCAAAAAAGGATTAAGGCAGGGAGATCCAATCCCACCTTACCTGTTTGTTTTATGTATGTAAAGGCTACCACATATGATTCTGGAAACAATTGAAGAGGGCAAGTAGAAATTTATGAAGGCTGGTAGGAATGGCCCCAAGATCTCACATATGATGTTTGCCGATGACTTACTATTGTGTAGTAAGCCTCTGATAAGCAAATGAGAATTATCAAAGGAATCTTAGAAAAATTGTGTGCTATGTCTGGGCAAAGGATTAGTTATTACAAGTCTAGCATCCTATTCTCTAAAAATATTGACTCACAAAGGAAAAAAATTGATACTACAAGTAATAGGAATTAGAGAAACAAGTCCCTTAGGGCTCTATTTTGGTGTGCCCTTACTGGGAAGGAGCCATAAATCTAGAGACTATCAATATATTATTGACAAGGTCAAGAAAAAGCTTAGTATGTGGAAGGTTAAACATATATCCATGACAGGGCAAGCAACCTTAGCTAAAGCAGATCTTGAGGTCATACATGCATACTCTATGATGAGTAGCATGGTTCCAAAAGCTTCCTAAAAGAGATCCAAAAAATTTAGAGACATTTCATATGGGGAGATTTGGAAGGCAAGATACATATTCAAACTGTGAAATGGGATGAAATTGCTAAACCAAAAAATGAAGGTGGGCTAGGTTTGAGAAAATTAACTGACATGAACAAAGCTTGTGTAGCCAAACTAAGCTGGAAGATTATCAAATGTGACAATGAGCTTTGGTTAAAGGTGCAAAGAGGAAAATATGGAAGAACAAATGCAACAACTGGTTTGGGATATGCCAAGTCATATGACTATAGTTTGTGGGATAATATAGTCAATATATGGCCTTTGATTGGTAACATGGTTGTATGGTCAATTTACAATGGAGAAAGCATTGATACTTTGAATGATTGTTGGGTAGCGCTGGGAATTTTACTGAAGGATCACATGCATAATAACATGAATGAGCAGCAGAGCTTTAGAGTGGCAACTCTTATTGATGAAAATGGTGATTGGGTCTGGAACAGGTTGAGAGGGTGCTTTAACCAAGATATCTTGGAAAGAACTGCTGCTACTTATCCCCCTATGGAGGATATTAGAAAATATGATTATCTTTGGGAAGGTACCAATAGTAGAGCTTTTACAACCTCAACTGCTTATGATGCAATTTCGAATATAATGGCCATTAACTTAGGTCAGGAATGGAGGAACATATGGAGAATTAAGGTGCTTAAAATAATCAGAATATTCATTTGGTTGGTGCATCCTAATGGTCTAAAAATGAAATAATTACTAGCTCAAAGTCACATCAGCGATCCTGAATGCACAGAATGCATTGGCATGGAAGAATCCCTGATTCATGCCTTAAGGGATTGCAAATCAGTTAAACGTGTGTGGTTAGCTTTAGTGTATACCTCCTATCGAGAACCTTTCTTTGCCTTAAATGTACAAAATTTTCTGATTCTAAACATGGAATGCAACATTAGCAGGCACGATGATGAGGATTGGCAAGAAACCTAGGCTACAACTTGCCATGCTATATGGCACTGGCAAAATCAAAGGTTATTTGTAGATGATTTCATCATTCCTTGCAACATGGTTAGAGAAATTTGAAAGCGAGTTAACTAATATTCATTTAGTAAGAAAATGATGAACATAAGTTCTTCGATGATCAAATCAGACATCAACATCAAATGGTTGCCACCAGTTGAAGATTGACTGACTCTCAACACAGATATAGTAGTGTATCAGAACAATCATGCATGATGCGGGAGAGTTTTAAGGGATAATAAAAAACAGTGGATTAAGGGATTTGCCAAATCGCTAGGAAAATGTAGCATAATGAATGCAGAGTTGTGGGAAATTTTAGAAGAATTAAAAATGCTTCATAACAGAGAAAAGACGGAAGTTAACATCGAGACAAATTCTAAGATTGTGCATAAGACAATCAATAATAAGACTTACAATGCTAACACATGGACAAAGAAATTGCAATTCATAAAAAATATTCATATAATTTATGTTTTTAGAAAAGTCAATGTATGTATTGATGGTATGGTTAAGTTAGTAATAAAACAAAATGTAATCATTAATGTGTTTGAGTTTTGTCTTATGAAAATTTATAGTGTTTGAGTTTTGTCTTATGAAAAATTATAATTTGTATGTAGCTGATATGGAGGATGTCTCAACTAAGAGGATAGTGTTCATATAATTGGATTCGGACTTTGACCCTCTTCAATAAAATAAAATTAAAAAAAAGGGTATAGTTTGAACTTTGAAAACAATTACTCCTACTATTAACAAATTATTTTAGAAAAACAACCCTTAAATAGAAAAGAAAAGAAAAATAGGAGTCGTGTGTAAATAAAATAAATAAATAACAAAATAAGAGAAAAAGGGTAGTATCAACGGCGAGGGTAAATTCAATTGCGGCGCCATACAGAGAACTGTATCATATCAATGGCGGTTCCGGGGAGGCGCAATGGTTTCAACGACGACGATGATGATGAATCCAACGGTATTTTCGAAGAACAAGCTCTCGTAGTTGAAGAAACCGATACTCCTCCTCATCTCCGTGACCTCTCCCATGCCGCTCAAACCGGCGACATCAACGCCCTCCGCCTCGCTCTCGGTAACTCATCTCGTTTCCATTCTCATTTCTCTCACTTTCTTCTTCCACCGCATAATTTCTTTGTCTCTGTTTTACTTCAATATTTATTTACCTCTCTGTTAAACCCTACTTCTCCTTAAAAATATATGAATTCAGAACCCTAATTTTTTTTTCTGTTATGCTGATAGATACTGAATATCATATGACTTGTGATATATATTATTTTGTCTAAAATTTTTAAGAAAAGGATAAAATGAAGAGGAAACATGGTTGTAGCTCTATGAATTTTATTGTTTTGATAAACTTTTGTTTTTATGGTAATGGATTCTTGTATGAATAACTGTTTTTGTGTGTAGGGATATGTTTTAAATTGGATTAGTTTGAGATAATTTGCAGAGAAAATTATGATTATTTCATAATTTTAATATTGAACTTGATAATGCAATTGAACTTGATAGCGCCTAATGTAGAGAAGAGGGTGCAAAATAGACTTAGGTGGTTTGGACATGTAGATAAAAGACCAGTAGATTTTGTGGTAAGGAGAGTATATTATATGGAGAGAAGTCAAATAGCTTAAGAAAGAGGAAGAATTAAAAAGACTATGAAAGAAGTTATTAAGATCTCAAGATTAACGATCTGGATAGAAGCATGGTCCTGAATAGAACATTATGGCGAAAATTGATCTATGTAACCGACTCCACTTAGTGGGATAAGACTTAGTGGTAGATTCTGCAGTAAGGAGTGTATATCGGATGGAGAGAAGTCAAACAGCTTAAGAAAGGGGAAGACTTATAAAGACTATAAGAGAAGTTATTAAGATATCGAGATTAACGATTTGGATAGAAGCATAGTCCTGGATAGAACATTATGGTGAAAATTGACTTATGTACCCGGCTCCACTTATTGGGATTAGACTTAGTTGTTGTTGTATAATGCAATTGGTTGAACCATGAACGCACAGTCTAAAGTTTGGTTATTTTGGTCCTGGTTTAGTCTCTTTTGAAGTTTTGAGAATTGACTCATGACCACAATTTCTTGCCGATTTGATGTCTGATTTGGTATTAGAAACATTGAATTATCTACTAAAGCTTTTATGTTTTGATATGTAAACTAAGACACCATAACTTGAGTATTGGGTAACTAATGGATGTCATTTTATTAATTCTTATGATGGTTATCGACGGTGTTGGCATAATTACAGATAATTTGAGTGGTAGTATTGACGAACCTCTAGAGGATGGGGATAGCGCTCTTCATTTGACCTGTTTGTATGGCCATTTTGGATGTGCCCAGGTTTGTTATTCTGCTCATTCATTTTTTTTCTCTTTTATTGTTTTGAAACACATTGTGAATTATTGATCTTGTATAATGAATGGCAGCTTCTACTAGAAAGAGGAGCTGATTTGGAGGCTAAGGATGAAGATGGGGCAATTCCTTTACACGATGCATGTGCAGGAGGTGGAATTAACTTGAAATCATGTTTTATATGTTAAAATCTCTTTGTAATTTTGGTTGAGATTTGTGATGTTGTTTTACTTTGAATGGCAATATCAGGGTTTTTGGAGATAGTGCAACTTCTACTTAACAGAGCTAATGATGCCGAGCACATAAAAAGGATGCTAGAATCAGTCGATTCTGAGGGTGATAGTGTGAGTTTTTTTTACCCTTCTTAAAATTTGAGTTTCTATTCATGAGGCTAAAATCAATCCTACAAATAGTATAACCTACCATAAATATACAGGGTTCTTAAAATTACTCTCATTGGTGTGTTTCTTTAGGATGGGGTGGGGGAGTCAAATGTCTAGAGATACCAGCTCAATCCCAATTCCTAGTCCTATTTCATCTTTGTTTACTTAATTTCTTCTGATTTGTTTGCCATATTTTGTGACTATTTTTGCAGCCTCTTCATCATGCTGCAAGAGGTGAGCATGCTGATGTAATTAGGTTGTTGCTGTCTAATGGTGCATCAGCCACAAAGGAAAACTTATATGGAAAGGTATATTTGTTGCTTTTAAATAACTATCCATTTCTTGCTCTCAAAGGAGTTTAATAATAATCCATTCATTGCTTGTAATTTTTGGCAGACCCCTGCAGAGTTACCTGAACAAGGCACAAATGCTAGGAGGCTGCTTGAAGCTGCTGCTACTGCCATGGCAACCTAATAATAGGCATTAATTAACATGGTGATTAGTACAAATATTTAGTTTCATTTTGATATAAGCTCAATCTGTATACTTTATATTCATTTCTCCTAGTTCAAATTTATCGAGGTAATTTTGTGGATTATAACTTTGGAGAGATAAAAACGAGGATTCAGGGGCCAAGTCAAGACTGCCTGGTTTGTTTTTGTTAGTTTACATCGTAGATTGCAATTGACTATAACTAGTTACACACTTAACCCTCTAGATTTACCAGAATTGAACCCACTTCGTTGGTTCCTTGATCACAAATTTTTGCTGCATGCTCTTTAATTCTCCCTTTAATCTTCATACGTTATCGACATTCATATTATTCATGCATGTTAGTTGAAGGTGATTTTTTAAATCCACAAATTTGTTGTGAATGAAAAGCTTGGGAATGGTAAAAAAGCTCTAGAGTTGTTCAACATCCTTTTATTTTTTGGCATAAAGAATTCCCTAATGAGAGAGTGTAAAGTCCAAGTTGAATGAAATCTATAGACAGCTTCTAGAGAATTACTGAAAAATATCTATATGCTACAGTATCCTGCTTTTTTTAGTATTAAATTTGATAGATCATGTGATGGCACAAGGTTGTATTGATTTGAATAAAGTGTAAGATAAAAACTGCAGACTGGAATGTAAGATAAAAACAGCAGACTGGAATTAAAGAAATTTATACAGGCAAATTGTCATCATTGTTGTCACCAGTTCGACAATGTTATGGTACAATTAGTTGAGCAACCAAAAGACATTGGTGCCAATAAGAAACTATGGAAGAAGATTACATGAGAGGATCAGTTCAAGATGTGATGATAGTTAAGACTCAATGTCCACTTTGCAACATTTTAGAAGCAACAACCACCATCTTGGGATGTCTGTGGTTCCTGTCTTTGCTTTAAAATATTCCTTTTCACTAATGTCGATCCTTCTTCCAATAGACTAGGAACTTCCATTATCTAAAAAAATGGTAACATACTGTCATCATGATTGGAACACAACAAACAATCTACCAAGAATTTCAACTCATGCAAGAGCATCAAAATTTCCACACATTTCTTGTTTCATTATTATCAATGAACAGAATTTCCAAAAACCATACCTTTTGTGTAAGTTCCTCAAAGCACTTGTCTACATTTTCTCGAGTTTTGGCACTGCATTCGAAAAACAAGCATCCAAATTCTTTTGCAAGTGCTAAGCCCTCTTCTGTGCTCACAGCCCGTTCAGATTCCTAAAATTAGATAACATGTAGTTACATTCATAGTTTGAAAAACAGTTCATTTAACAAATATTACGCACCAGATGATGATTCATTTACTTGGGTCAGATATTATCTCCATGCACAACACCAAAACACACAACTTACCCTATCAACTTTATTTCCAACTAGCATCTTCACACAGTCCTGGTTAGTTGAATAGAGTTCCACTTCTTTGGACCAAACCTCTGATAAGTTTGTAAATGTTTCTCTTCTTGTTACATCATAAGCTAAATGAAAATCAAATTAGTCTCTAAGTGTAAGCCTTGAATCTATAATACACAAGAAAATCGCAAATCATTGTAGCATACCGAGAATAATTCCTTGCGCTCCTCTATAGTAAGAACTTGTTAGCGTTCTGAATCTTTCCTGTCCAGCTGCAATAAAAGTAGTTTAGGTCAATTTGCAAATGATTCAACAGAAAAACTCTCTAAGAATAACATCATCAGATTTGTGGCAGTAACTAAAGAAAAAGGACTATTTTCATGAACAAGAAGCATAAGGTTTGAGTATAGAGATTACCAGTGTCCCAAATAGTTAATTTCAATCTCTTGTCACCTACTGTGAGAAGCTTGATCTTAAAATCAACACCTACATAATATTAAACAACATAATTAGATCAATTCAAAACACAAATCTGATAAAAGAAACATTCATAGTTTCATATACTTTATGTCTAACTCCAAAGGCATAAAAAGGGAATTAAAAACAATAAAACAGTCAGTTTTTTGGAACCAGAAATGAAATACCAATTGTGGGAGCAATATCTTCAACAGAGCCGGAGATGAAGCTAACAATTAAGCTACTTTTTCCCACAGCAGAATCACCAATCAACAAGATCTTGAAAGAGAGATCATAGCTACTGCTTTGACCAGAAGAAGAACTCATTCTCCCTACTCTTTGAATGGTTTATTGAAGATAATGGAATCACCAAAGAATGTTTCTATATGTATGTATATATGCAGAAAAAAAGAGAGAGAAAGAGAGAGGAGAAACATCTTTCATATATTGGTATTTTTGAGAGAGATTGAGTGATACAGAAGCTAAAGAAAACGGCTACCTTTGCCTCATGACTTCATAAACACAAAGACATCAACGTATATATTCTTTTCTTTATTCTTTTCTTTTCTTTCCTTTTCAGTATAAAAATTATTCTGTTTCTCTATTTTTTCTTAAGATTTAAATAAGTAATTAATTATAACTATACTATTTTTTATTTTATATATATATATATATATATATATATATATATATATATATATATATATATATATATATATATATATATATATATATATATATATATATATATATATATATGTATATATATATATATATATGTATATATATATATATATATATGTATATATATATATATATGTATATATATGTATATATATATATATATATATGTATATATATATATATATATATATATATATATATATATATATATATATATATATATATATATATATATATATATATATATATATATATATATATATATATATATAGTGTTATTTTAGATTGAACTTTCGTGTCGATAATGGCAGTTTCATGGTTCGACAGAAGTTGTGTATGCTGTAGTCGAAATTTGTTTGAGCATACTGTTAAAATAGGTTAGTTTTGTGTTTAAGTTAGCATGTGGAATTCAACATTACTTGTAAGCTCAATTGATAAGTTAACTTAGTAGTCTATAAATAAACTAGTTTTCTCAGGTTGTTGAGAAAGGTTAATTATTGATATTCACTTGTAATCTTTGAACCTTTATTGAAAAAGTGAATAGAAGAACATATTTAACTAATTTTTACTCTTCTTCTTCTTTATTATCTCCCTTTTATAAAATCTAATAGGGTTTATTGTGTTTGATCAAGAAACTCAATCTTTTTCTTATATTTTAGTTTGCTTTTGACGACATCAATTCACAACAAACTGGTGCAGTGAGTGTGGAGGAGAAAATGTCGTTAATAAAGTATGAGATTGGAAAAAAAAAATTATGTGAATTATTTTGCTTTGTGGTGCTTGAAGATGCAAGCTCTTCTTATTCAACAGAGTTTGTTAGAAGCATTGAAAAGATCAAAGAAGATGGATGTTGCCCTATCGGAGAAGGAGAAAACAACAATGGTCGAAAAAGCTCACAATGTCATTGTGTTGAGTCTTGGTAATAAGGTTCTCTGGCAGGTTTTAAAAAAGAAAACTGCAGCTAGTGTTTGGACGAAACTTAATGGTTTGTATATGATGAAATCGTTGGTTAATCATCTCTACCTGAAGCAAGCTTCGTATTCGTTCAAGATAAGTGAAGACAAAGCCTTGGTTGAGCAGTTAAATGTGTTCAACAAGTTGATTCTTAATCTTGAGAATATCGAGGTCAAGATTGGTGATGAAAATCAAATGTTATTGTTGTTATAAGTCTCATACTCACTTCAAAGAAACTCTCTTGTATAGAAGAGAGTCGTTGACCTTTGAAGATGTTCAATATGCCTTGTACTCTAAGGATTTGAACGAACAAAAGGGGCACAAGCCATCTTCTATTGGTGAGGGTTTATCTGTTAAGGAGAAATTCTTGAAGAAATATGGTAGGTTTGAAAAGAAGAAAGGTAAAGTTCTATAGAATTCTTGTGGTGGTAATACTCATACTATTAAGTGTTATCATTGTAAGAAGGAGGGTCATACAAGAAAAGTATGTCCTGATCAACTGAACAATCATGGTGGAAAGGATAATGATAATGCAGCCATTGTGTAAGATGGTTATGAATCATCTGATGTTCTGGTGCTTTCAAGAAATGACTTTAGCCAGGGCCGACCCTAGGGGTAAGCCACCAAGACTACCGCCTAGGGCCTCACTTTTTTATTATGATTATATTTAATAATAATTTTCATTTATAAAAAAATCTTTTAAATTATGTTATATATCAGTTAAATAATAATAAAATCTACAATAATATATATTGTTTGATTTTTTATTTTAAAATCACACGTATCGATAATAAATTTTTGAATTAAAAATATTTAATTTTAAATTTTGTCTCAGGCCTCGCGATGTGTTGGGTCGGCCCTGTCTCTAGCAAGGAGTGGATTATGGATTCAGGGTGTACTTGACACATGACTCCAAACAAAGACGTGTTTGAAGAATTGTGTGATCAAGATGGTGGATCAGTGGTGTTGAGAAACAACAAAGCTTGCAAAATTGCAGGTATTGGATCTGTGAGATTCAAGCTCCATGATGAGTTAATAAGGCGATTAACTGATGTTAAGTATGTACCTAATATTAAGAGGAATTTGATTTCTCTTGGTGAACTCGACAAGATATGATATGTTTTCAAATGAGAGCAAAGAATGTTAAGGGTAATAAAAGGGTCAAAGAAATTCTTGAGAGGCGTGAAGAAACAAAGCTTACATGCCCTTGAGACTGAGTTTGTGAGTGATACAGCAGATGTGACATCCATAAAATATGTGTCGAAGACTAAGCTATGGTACAAGAAACTTGGCCATGCCAGTGAAAGAGGTATGGTCGAATTGTCGGAAAAAAATCTGTGGGTGGTGATAAGGTCGAAAAACTGGAGTTTTATGAACCTTGTGTATTTGGTAAATTCTGCAGAATGAAGTTTAACAAAGGTAAACAAAGAACACATGGGTGCCTTGATTACATTCATGTTTATCTTTGGGGACCTGCAAAGAATCCTTCACACTCAGGTGCAATGTATTTTTCATCCATAGTTAATGATTACTTCAGAATTTTATCCAGAAGACTAAGGATGAAACTTTTGAAAATTTCAAAAGTTTGAAGACTCTGGTCAAAAATGAAACTGGCAGGAAGGTCAAAAGGTTGATAACCAACAATGGTCTTGAATTTTGTAATGAGGCTTTCGACAACTATTGTGTTACGTATGGTATTGCAAGGCAGAGAACTACTGCAGGGACTCCTCAACAAAATAGTTTGGCTGAAAGGTTTAATCGAGTCATTCTGGAAAGGGTGAGGTGCATGTTGGTAAGTGTGGGATTGAAAAATGTGTTTTGGGCAGAAGTTGTTGTAACTGCAGCATACTTGATAAATAGGTGTCCCTCGATAGCCTTAGGAATGAAGACAGCTGAGAAAGTCTGGTCGGGATATCCACCTAGTCTCGATAGAGTTTGAGTATTTATTTGTTTATCTTATGCTCATATTATGCAAGACAAGGTCTAGAGCTCTGAAATGTATGTTCCTTGGATACCCAGAAGGAGTCAAAGCTTATAGGTTGTGGTGCCCAGAGCTAGGTCACAGGAGGTGTATCACAAGTCGAGATGTAATTTTCAATGAAGGTGATATGACTTTCAAGAAAATTAATGACATTAAAGTTCGAAGATCTTTGAAGAAGAGCTGGAACAGAAAGAGACTCTTGTTGAGGTGGAGTATAGTGATGTTGAATTGCATAACCCAGATGAAGTCAAAGAAGAATCTTAAGTTGTTGTCGAAGATGAGGAGACTGATAATGACTACCTGTTGGTAAGAAATAGGTCGATAAGAGTCATTAAACCACCTCAGAGACTTGGTTATGCAGATCTCATAACTTATGCTTTAATCTCTGCAAGTGAGGTTCTTGACAAAGAGCCTAGAGACTATAAGGAAGTTATGAGAAGTCGAAATAAGATTGAATGGCTGAAAGCCATGGATGATGAAAACTAGTTTGTTACCTTGTTAGTGTAGAGTTTGTTCTAAGGTGGAGATTTGTGGTATTTTGGGTCGAACTTTAATGTTGATAAAGGTAGTTTCATGGTTCGACGGGAGTTGTGTATGCTGTAGTCGAAGTCTCTTCGAGCATATTGTTGAAATATGTTAGCTTTGTGTTTAAGTTAGCATGTCGAATTGGGTTTTCCTTGTAAGCCCAATTGTTAAGTTAGCTTGTAACTTAAATTAGTTTAGTAGTCTATAAATAGACTAGTTCTCTCAGGATGTTGAGAGAGATTAATTGTTGGTATTCACTTGTAACCTTTGAACCCTTATTGAAAAAGTGAATAGAAAAATATATTTAATCAATCCTTCTTCTCTCCATTTTGTAAAACCTAATACGATTTCTTGTGTTTGTTCAAGAAATTCAATCTTTTTCTCATATTTTGATTTGTTCTTAATTCGAGTATTTGTAAAAAGAAAAAAATTATATTACTTTTGAATTATTTGTAGTTTTTATAAAATTTATTTATATTAAAACTGATTTCTACAATGTAAAAAATATTTAATTTTAATCTTCATATCAATAATGTTAAATACTAAAAATTTATATATTATAATTATTCATTTCAATATAAATTAATTTTATAAGAACTAAAAAACAAAAATAAAATTAAACTAAGAAATATTTGAAAAAAATCAAAATTAAATAAAAAATCACAGAAACTTAAACATAAAAATATTATATTTGCAAGCATATTTATATAATTCATCGGATGAAATGTGTTATGGGTGCTTACTCAACTTTAGTATGGATTATACTTTTTATTTTTATATTCTTGGTTGAAGGATTATTTTTTTATTATTCCATTTTATTCTTATTTAGCATTAGAATTTAAAAATATATATATAATAAAAATGTATAGATTTATAAGTTCTAATTCAACAAAAATAAATATTGATATTATTAAACCAAATATTGTAGTATTTAAGATTTGAAGTTGAAGTGACAAATAAGTAGTCCATTCTACTTGTCTTTTCCCATTTTTGCAGCAAAAATTTTAACCTACCATGTTGAACATAGATAGTTTGGTCCATTTCACTAAAATTGCGGGCAATAAAGATAATTTTGACAAGTCCGACTCGTTTTAAACAAATTAAGTGATATATTTAATGTATTCGCTCTGTTTTTTTTAAGTTTATATTATTTTTTATTTTTTTTTAATTGTCATTTATAAAATTTAAAGTAGTATTAATTATATTTTTATCAAAATTACTTTTAAATATTTATTACATAGAAAAAAATAAAATGAATAAAATAAATAATTAAAGATATTATAGGTAAAGAAAATTTAAAAAATAAATAACAATATTGATTAGATATTTATGTAAAAAGTTATAGAAAAATACTTTAATATCAACTTTGTTTAAAAAGTAACAATATTAATTTGGAAGTATATTTTATGACTAATCTAATACTTTTCTATCAACTTTGAATGCACGCTTGAGTTGAAGGAATGATAACGATTTTGTAACTCTTCGAGTGATTTTTTTCCATAAACAAATGATTACTTTATAAATGCAACAAGCACTTGATTAGGTACTAAACACCATATTCTTTTGAGTATCAAATATGTTAGCTATAGCGATTATAATTGTATGTTTTTATGGTTAATTAATTAGGTGATGAGATAGAGATAAGTTAGCGGTGATGGGAGTAGGGTTGAAAATGAACTGATTCGAGTCGAATTCGTTTCAACTCAATTCGATACTCAATTCGATTCATTAAAAATTAATTTAATTTAAATTTTGACTTGAATTTTATAAAAAAAAAATTTTAAGTTTAAATTTAAAATTTAGAAACAATCCGATTCAACTCAAATTTATCTCGTTAAGTTCCACTCACTTGATTTAAGTTTATTTGTTATGTATATTTAACCTTAAAATTAAATAAAAGTTATCAAAATTTAATTTTATCTAAAAAATCTTTTAGTTTAAAATCTACACAACTTCATTTGAAAGTTTAATTGAAAAACTATTCAATTGAAAGTCTTTTTTTTATAGGGTCAGGAATGCCTATAATCCTATGTTTAATATATGAGCTCGTCAACACATAGACAACAACGCACAAAAGAGTAAGCGAATAAACATTCAATATTAGTTTAAGCAAATAATAAATAAACAATCATATGCCTCAGCATATCAAATGTAGGTTCATCTCCTTAAATCTAATCAAAATAAATTAGCTACTCATAGGAGCAAAATTCATACAAAAAAAGATAAAGAAAAAGTACATAAAATCCCAATATCCTGTCAAAAGCTGGAATATGCATTTTTAATGTGTCATGAACTTCAATAGATCGTACCACGATGCCTTTTGGTCATGGTACGATTAGTTGTTTTTCATGTTAGTTTCTGCAAGAATTTTCCACGGACTTAAGCACATTCTTTCTCCTTTTTTTTTTCTTTCATTTTCCTTCCTTTCTCCCGTTTCTTCATTTCCTTGTACTTTTATGACAAACTAATACAATTTAGACTTAAATGACATCAAAACATCAACTAATGCTCAATAAAATTACATGAGGGTAGAGAGTCATCAATTTCCTCCAAAATAGCCAACATTGTCCTCATTTGAGAAATACAGTTTAGTTAGAGCCCGGTATATTTTGTGTTCAAAGCATTGGCTGGACCATAAACATGTTACTAGAAGATAGAGAAGATGGTGTTGACATATTAATCAATGTGTCCTTTCACGTCAATTTCTGCACTACCAACAATCAGGCTAAGTATGAAACATTCACATTGGCCTCACATTAACAGCCAATATGGATGCAGAAAATGTTAAGATACATATAAACTCATAACAGGTGGTATCGCAATTCAAAGGAGAGACACATGCCAAAGGTTCAGAGTTACAATAGTACGTCGCCCTAACAAGAGAGAAGCTAGCAATGTTCAAATCCCATGAAATTATGCATGTTCCTAAGGAGAAAAACACCAAGGCATACATCTTATCTGTTGGGTATCAGAGTAGCAAGATAAATATCACAAAATTAAGAGATCAAAAAGTAGAAAAATTGACACTGAATATTTACGTGGAAAACGCGCAACAAATAAGGGAAAAATCACGGGCACCGGTAGAAAAGATTTTCACTAAGTGAAAGAAACTACAACACTTCTTTCTATATATAAGGAGAAAACAAATTACACTCTCTCTTATAATAGGAGAACACTCACTGAAAGAACCTTATAGGAGACAATAATAAATATTCTATCTCGCTAAATTTTTCTTTTATGTTATGTTGCAATGTTTTACATTGTTGTTGGAATGAGAAATGCACCTTTATTTATAGGTGTTCATCTTCACAAAACCATGGGAGTTGTTACAAAACTACGGGTGCAAAACCATGGGTGTTTCTTTCTTGGTCCATAAATTGTGACTTTATTCAACCATAATCCTTAACCAAAATCTTTTACCATGACCACAATATTTGACTATGATCATAATCTTTGACAATCTCCCAGTTAAAGTCACATTTGTGATCTTCCAAAATCTTCTCTACCTTGCTGACTCCATGCTAATTACGCTTCTAATAGGCCATAGGAAGACCTACACCATGCAAATTTATCAGAGTTAATCACCTTCGTCATTACATTTGTTAGGTTATCTTTGGTGTGAATTTTCTGCATATCCATACTTCTTTCTTCTACTACCTCTATGACAAAATGGTATTGAGTTCCTATGTGTTTTTTACTGGAATGAAAAGCTGGATTCCTTGCAATGTGCAAGGCACTCTGACTATCACAGTACACAGTAATATTTTGTTGCTTGTGCCCGAGTTCGTCAGATAACCTTTGAATCTAAATTGCTTCCTTACATGTTTGGATAGCGACCATGTATTCAGCTTCTATAGTAGACAAAGCTACAACAGTTTGCAGTTTGCAGTTTGGATAACCAGCTTACCGCTCCTCTTGTAAGTGTGAACACATATCCAATAGTAGATTTTCTTTTATCAAGGTCGCCTGCAAAATCTGAATCAACATAGCCTCTGATAGTGAATTATGATCCCCTAAAACATAATGCAGCAGCCGAGGTTCCTTTGATGTATATAAGGATCCTCTTAACAATATTCCAGTGTTCATTACCTGGATCTGCCATAAACCGACTGACTTTTCCAATTTCTTGAGAAATATCTGGTCGAGTACATATCATAGCATACATAAGGCTTCCTGTAACACCCCCTTTCTATATCCCCAATTAATTAAATAAATCATTAAGGCACATATTAAAATCCATCAGAGTACAATTAAAACACGGTATAAAAGAGGTGCGCCACATCACACTTGAATTTAAAACATACAACACCTGCTCAATAAAGATATGCAACAGTGGGGTAACATTCAACAGAGGAACTTAGTCCTTACACCCACATTTCAATATTTAGAATAAAAGCGGAAACATCTAAACATTTATAATCATCAAACATATATAAATACATATATATATATATATATATATATATATATATATATATATATATATATATATATATATATATATATATATATATATATATATATATATATATATATATATATATATATATATATATATATATATATATATATATATATATATGATGGAAAATTGCGATCTAAACGCAGCGGAAAACAAAACAATTTCCTTTAGTGATCCTTACGAATGAGCATGGTCAGTGATAGAATCGTTACCTCTTTGTGGCGATTCAGATCTTTGATGCAGCGATCACAAGCGTTGATGAAGTGCAACGCCTCTACTCAGTCCACACGAACAGCTTCCGGTCACAGTGCTAGCTGCTTACGAACGGAATTATTTGAGTGAGAAAAGAGAATCAAAAACAAAATTTCATCAAGTGAAAGCTTCATCACAAGGGTTCCTTTTATAGACTCTCTTGTGGGCTGCGGGCTAAAAACCCAATTCACATGATCCATAATAATATTATATATTATTATAATAACTATTATTATAATAAATATATTTATTTTATTATTATTTTATAACCATTATAAAATAACAATAATTTATATTATCCGAATTTCTATTTTTCACTTAAGTGCACCGTACCTTACGGTGTTCCTTTGATTTCTCTATCTCTCATCAAACTGTCCTTATGTGTGTGACTCTGTAGGATTTCGTAACGTTGGTAATTATATTAAATTATATATTTAACATAATAAACAGTAAGCGGTATCTAGCAACACATCACTGCTACCCAAGTCACGAAAATGTCATGTGATCTGACAAAACCTTTTTCGTGATAATATATGTTTGTACAATTACCCTTTTTGCCCCTATGTCTATATTGAACACAAGGCATACACTGTGTCATCCTTGTCCAGTTCAATATTGGGCCCTTAGACATTCTCCTGTTATGCAGGATTGGCAAATTCCATCTAGGACACTCATGTCCCTCAGCATTCTTCGTTGAGTGCCCATCAACTGTCTTTATGATCATCCAGTTACGGATAATGTTTGATCACCAATAAAGCACCCGACTCTACATCTAGGGTCCATAGTGGTTTCAGGTCGAAGGGTAGTAATACACCATTATCACCATGAGAATAACTTATGACACTTTGCATAACATACTATGTAGTATTCTCATAGCGGGTCAATCCGGTATAAATATTACTCCTAATATTTATACCTATGTCAAGACTTGATAACTCTTTATCCATGATCCATGAGATGTGATCATCAGTCTATCTTCATAATAGTCTCAATGCTTTTAATGTTATCCCACTTTGCAATAAAGCTTGACTACGGATATTTTAAGAATAATGTCTTTATGTTTAATGGGATCTCATGATTAAGTCACACTTAACATTTCATTAAACAGACTAACTATTCTAGGGACTTTATTATTCTGAAAGACAAACATAATAAAGAAATGCCTTTTATTATTAGACGAATAATCCGATACAAGTACCAAAAAGTATTGGCCTCTAGGGCTTACACCAACAATCTCCCACTAGCACTAGAGCCAATTAGGCATACCCTTAATACCCATAGATCTAGTATGACCATCATGCTTCTGTTGCGCAAGAGGCTTTGTTAATGGGTCAGCGATATTGTCAAGTGTAGGTACTCTGCATATCTTCACATCTCCCCGATCGATTATCTCTCGAATGAGGTGATAACGCCTAAGTATGTGTTTGGATCGTTGGTGAGATCTAGGCTCCTTAGCTTGTGCGATAGCACCATTGTTATCACAATATAAACCAATGGGATCCACAATGCTAGGGACTATGCCAAGTTCACTAATGAACTTCTTGATCCAAATAGCTTCCTTTGCTGCATTTGAGGCAGCAATATACTCGGCCTCAGTTGTAGAATCAGTAACTGTTTCTTGCTTTGAACTTTTCCAGCTCACAGCGCCACCATTGAGACAGAACACATAACCAGATTGTGATCTAAAATCATCCTTATCTGTCTGGAAGCTAGCATCAGTGTAACTAATTACATCAAGCTCTTCCTGACCTCCATATATCAAGAATGAATCCTTAGTCCTTCTCAAGTACTTAAGAATATTCTTGACAGCTACCCAGTGAGCATCACCGGGATCAGATTGGTACCTACTCGTTGCACTTAATGCATACGAGACATCTGGCGAGTACATAACATGGCATACATGATAGATCCTATTGCAGATGCATATGGAATCTTATTCATGCGATCCCTTTCTTCCTTAGTTGAAGGGGATTGTGTTTTTGATAAACACAGACCATGTTGCATAGGTATGAATCCTTTCTTGGAATCATGCATATTAAAGCGTCTCAACACTTTATCTATGTATGTACTCTGACTTAGGCCAAGCAGTTTTTGTGATCTATCTCTATAGATCCTAATTCCTAATATATAGGCTGCTTCACCTAGGTCTTTCATAGAAAAACAATTCCCTAACCAAGTCTTCACTTGTTGCAAGGTAGGGACATCGTTTCCAATGAGTAATATGTCATCTACATATAATACCAGAAACACGATCATGCTCCCACTAACCTTCTTGTAGACACAAGGTTCATCTTCATTTTTGATGAATCCATATTGTTTTACGGTTTCATCAAAACGAAGATTCCAGCTTCTGGAAGCTTGCTTCAATCCATAGATTGATCGCTGTAACTTGCATATCTTTTGGGCATCTTGTGGTATGTCAAATCCTTCAGGTTGTGTCATGTACACATCCTCAAGAAGATTCCCATTAAGGAAAGCAGTTTTGACATCCATCTGCCATATTTCATAATCATGATATGCAGCGATGGCAAGTAAAATCCGAACAGATTTAAGCATCGCAACTGGTGAAAAGGTTTCATCATAGTCAACCCCATGAATTTGTTTATAGCCTTTTGCAACCAGTCTTGCTTTATAGGTATGTACCTTACCATCCATGTCAGTCTTCTTCTTGAAGACCCACTTGCATCCTATAGGGTTAACTCCTATAGGAGGTTCTACCAAGGTCCAAACCTGGTTTGTGTACATGGAATCCATTTCAGATTTCATGGCTTCTAGCCACTTCTCAGACTCAGGACCAGTTATGGCCTCTTTGTAGGTCACAGGCTCATCTTGATCCATGAGTAATACATCACCCTGATCACTTATGAGATATCCATATCTCTCAGGTTGGTGACGTATCCTGCTTGACCTACGCTGGTCTTGTTCTTCTTGAGCAGGTTGCTCTTCCACAACTACTTGTGTTTCCCGCTCTAGTTCCTCCATAGGTGTTTCAATGTTTTGTGATTCTTGAATTTCTTCAAGCTCTATTTTCCTCCCACTGTTTCCTTTGGAAATAAAATCCCTTTCTAGAAAGACTCCAGTTCGAGCGACAAACACTTTGCCCTCAGAAGGATTGTAGAAGTAATATCCTCTTGTTTCTTTAGGATACCCCACAAATAAGCATTTGTCAGATTTGGGCTCAAGCTTGGTTGAAATTTGTCGTTTGACGTAAACTTCGCAACCCCAAATCTTCATGTAAGACATATGTGGTTTCTTACCACTCCATATCTCATATGGTGTCTTATCAACCTTTTTGGATGGAACACGGTTAAGTGTGTAAGCTGTTGTTAATAATGCATGTCCCCAAAAGGAGTTTGGAAGATCGACATGACTCATCATGGATCGGACCATGTCTAACAAGGTTCGATTTCTTCTCTCAGATACACCATTCCATTGTGGTGTTCCAGGAGGAGTAAGTTGGGATAGAATCCCATACTCTTTTAGATGGTCATCAAATTCTAGGCTTAAATATTCACCGCCTCGATCTGATCGAAGAACTTTAATATTCTTACCTAGTTGGTTTTGTACTTCATTCTTGAATTCCTTGAACTTTTCAAAGGACTCAGATTTGTGTTTCATTAAATACACATATCCGTATCTACTGAAGTCATCAGTAAAAGTGATGAAGTACTGAAAACCTCCTCTGGCTGGTATGTTCAGTGGTCCACATACATCAGTATGTATGAGTGCCAAAAGATCATTAGCCCTTTCACCTTTTCCTGTGAATGGGGACTTTGTCATCTTTCCAATTAAACAAGATATGCATGTCTCATATGATTCATAATCAAAAGAGTCCAAGAGTCCATCTTTATGGAGTTTGGAAATGCGTTTCTCATTTATGTGGCCTAATCGACAGTGCCAAAGGTAAGTTGGATTCAACTCATTAGGTTTCAACCTTTTAGTATTAATGTTATAAATTGGCATTTCAAGATCAAGGACATATAGTCCATTATTCATTTTTGCAGTAGCATAGAATATATCATTCAAATAAATGGAGCAACAATTGTTCCTTATTATGAATGAAAAACCAAACTTGTCCAAACAAGAAACGGAAATAATGTTCCTGCTAATTGCAGGTACATAATAACAGTTCTCTAACTGAATTATTAAACCACTAGGTAAAGTTAAAACATAAGTTCCTACAGCTAAAGCAGCAACCTTTGCTCCATTGCCAACTCGTAGGTCAACTTCACCTTTTGCCAAATCTCTACTCCTTTTTAGCCCCTGCACATTAGTACAAATGTGAGAACCGCATCCAGTATCTAATACCCATGATGCAGAAGTAGATAAATTAATTTCAATAACAAAAATACCTGAATTTGAAGTCTCTACTCCATTATTCTTATCTTCCAGGTACTTTGGGCAATTTCTCTTCCAATGTCCGGTCTTACCGCAATGGAAGCAAGTGCCCTCCTTTGCTATTCCTCCACTAGGCTTCAAAACAGGAGGAGTGGGTTTGGGTTTGGCAACTTCCTTGCCTTTCCCTCTACCACCCTGTTTGATGGGCCTCTTGTTTTGTTTCTTTCCATTACTGACCATCAGAATGGATTTCCCTTTTGTCTTCATATTCTGCTCAGCAGTTCTCAACATGCCTAGCAGTTCTGGAAGACTTTTGTCCAAGTCATTCATATTGAAATTCAGGACAAACTGACTGAAGCTCTCTGGCAACGATTGCAAGATCAGATCAATCGCAAGTTCTTTTCCAAGGGGAAACCCTAATCTGTCAAGGTTCTCCACATACCCAATCATCTTGAGTACATGGGGACTTACAGGGGCTCCCTCAGCTAACTTGTTGTTAAAAAGGGACTTTGAAACCTGAAACCTCTCATTTCTTGCTTGCTCTTGATAAAGCGTTTTCAGATGTCCGATCATATCGAACGCAGACATGTTCTCGTGTTGCTTTTGCAACTCAGAGTTCATGGTAGCAAGCATGAGGCAAGCGGTTTCATTGGCATCATCGAAATGCTTCTTATAAGCATCTCTTTCTGCCTTTGGTGCAGAACTAGGAGGTTCCTCCTCAGGAACTGGTGTCTCCAAGACATACAGCTTCTTATCGTGCTTGAGGACAATCCTCAGATTACGGTGCCAATCCAGGAAATTTGTCCCAGACAATTTTTCCTTATCTAGGATGGATCGCAAAATATTGTTCGATGTGTTTGTTGTCATGGTAATCTACAAGAGAAATATGAAAATATAAGTATCATTAAAACAACATATTTAATTAGGCCTTTAATCAAATATGCTCCCACCATTTTATTCAAAACAAATGACCCTCATCATTTGATTCGGAAAATCCCGTTGGAAGACTTTCTAGTGGGTCGAGATCCATGTTTCACTTTGTTTTAAGTCAGCGTTAGGCTGATTACACAAAACTAAGTTATTTAGGTAGGAACTCCTTCCAATTGTATCTCATACAACTCTCGAATATTTTCAATTGGGTGAATAACTCCTTATTCTGATCCATCACATGAATCATTCCCAATTCTTGCTTCTAAACATATATAATCTTATTATAATTTGTTTAGTTAAGTTTGACCCATTGTTTTAGCAATTGGATATTACAATTATCCCATCACACCTTACTAATATAGAACATGCACCTCGCGTAGGCGAAACCTACAATGCTCGATACTAGTCTTGATGAGTGCTAAAAATTGGAAAGCATAAACTTAATATTTAATTTTGAGGGAATTTATTATTAGTTTGATCTCACCGGCTTAACATGCAAAACGTCTCTCACATGCATCAACATACATATAAAAAGATACAATTATGGCCCCTAACGCAATTTTTCTCTCAAGCCAATGAGAGAACCTAAGCTAACCTAATAACGATCTAAGCTTCTCCAAGCATGATCTCCAAGGTTATCCTCCTTTAATATTGAATACTTCCTCCTTTTTTTTTCATAACATAATATTACATTACATATAGGAAAACTCGTTTTACATACGAGGGAGTGAGATGAGAAAAGAAGTTACATAAAGAGATTGAGAGAGAGGCACGACACGCAGGCCGTATTCAAAAATCTCAAAACAATAATAAAGGAAAAACTAAGGCCATAACTGATCACCACAAATAAATAATAATAAACACACTTTTATTATTAGTTTAAAATTCCGATAATTAAATAAACTAAATTAAATTTCGGCTGATTGATCACACTTTGCAGACTTAGTCGGGGGTTCCGCTGCCCGGTCAGCGGACGGTGGTCAAGGGGGCAGCGCCTCCTTGCGGGGTTGTTAGGGGTAGCGCCCCAGCGAAAAATTTTATGAACACTTCATTGTATTTCACGTCGTTTCCTGCATAACTTTTGTGCATTTACAACCCCAACCGGAAAAGTCTGCGGCAATACAACACTTGTACTGCCATTAATCCTAATGCAACAATTTCATGCCGTCAAACACAACTCGATTGATAACTCAATATGATAGATCAACATGTCATTGCTTCACCATACTAACGTCAGATTCCGAAGCGAATGAAAATGATGATCTTTCAAAAAGAATTACAATCCTTATGTGATTGAATGGATGAAATCAAAACAGTATATCCCATATACCATCTTTGCATCAGAATTTCTTATATCTTATATAAAAGTGATCGATCTAATTGTGTAACCTATGGATGATCAATGTATCGCACAACTTCACCATACTAATGTCGGTTTCTGAAGCATAATCAACATCAATCATCCAAATCGTACACAACAGATGCCAAATTTAATTAACCGTTTATTGTTAAATTCATTTTGTGTTTTAATCGAATCAAATACAGAAAAGACGGAAATTTAACAGCTATCAGATCCATGGTTTCGTAACCAGGCTCTGATACCACTGATGGAAAATTGCGATCTAAACGCAACGGAAAACAAAACAATTTCCTTTAGTGATCCTTACGAATGAGCATGGTCAGTGATAGAATCGTTACCTCTTTGTGGCGATTCAGATCTTTGATGCAGCGATCACAAGCGTTGATGAAGTGCAACGCCTCTACTCAGTCCACACGAACAGCTTCCGGTCACAGTGCTAGCTGCTTACGAACGAAATTATTTGAGTGAGAAAAGAGAATCAAAAACGAAATTGCATCAAGTGAAAGCTTCATCACAAGGGTTCCTTTTATAGACTCTCTTGTGGGCTGCGGGCTAAAAACCCAATTCACATGATCCATAATAATATTATATATTATTATAATAACTATTATTATAATAAATATATTTATTTTATTATTATTTTATAACCATTATAAAATAACAATAATTTATATAATCCGAATTTCTATTTTTCACTTAAGTGCACCGTACCTTACGGTGTTCCTTTGATTTCTCTATCTCTCATCAAACTGTCCTTATGTGTGTGACCCTGTAGGATTTCGTAACGTTGGTAATTATATTAAATTATATATTTAACATAATAAACAGTAAGCGGTATCTAGCAACACATCACTGCTACCCAAGTCACGAAAATGTCATGTGATCTGACAAAACCTTTTTCGTGATAATATATGTTTGTACAATTACCCTTTTTGCCCCTACGTTTATATTGAACACAAGGCATACACTGTGTCATCCTTGTCCAGTTCAATATTGGGCCCTTAGACATTTCTCCTGTTATGCAGGATTGGCAAATTCCATCTAGGACACTCATGTCCCTCAGCATGCTTCGTGGAGTGCCCATCAACTGTCTTTATGATCATCCAGTTACGGATAATGTTTGATCAGCAATAAAGCACCCGACTCTACATCTAGGGTCCATAGTGGTTTCAGGTCGAAGGGTGGTAATACACCATTATCACCATGAGAATAACTTATGACACTTTGCATAACATACTATGTAGTATTCTCATAGCGGGTCAATCCGGTATAAATATTACTCCTAATATTTATACCTATGTCAAGACTTGATAACTCTTTATCCATGATCCATGAGATGTGATCATCAGTCTATCTTCATAATAGTCTCAATGCTTTTAATGTTATCCCACTTTGCAATAAAGCTTGACTACGGATATTTTAAGAATAATGTCTTTATGTTTAATGGGATCTCATGATTAAGTCACACTTAACATTTCATTAAACAGACTAACTATTCTAGGGACTTTATTATTCTGAAAGACAAACATAATAAAGAAATGCCTTTTATTATTAAACGAATAATCTGATACAAGTACCAAAAAGTATTGGCCTCTAGGGCTTACACCAACAATATATATATATATATATATATATATATATATATATATATATATATATATATATATATATATATATATATATATATATATATATATATATATATATATATATATATATATATATATATATATATATATATATATATATATATATATATATATATATATATATATATATATATATATATATATATATATATATATATATATATATATATATATATATATATATATATATATATATATATATATCATACAGTTCGATTCACAACATAATTCATGTTTTCATAAACATTCCACAACAAGATACATGTACAATGTATCACAAAAGAATCATATATCCTAGCTACCCGGTGCTACATATCAGAGCTGACCGACAAAAGAATGAAGACACGCTTCACAAAAAGACCTCCAGCATACCTACTCTGCAATGCCTCATAGAGCATCATAAAACAGCAGAAGGGTGAGAAATATTATCATAATAATCAATGCATATAATTTTATATATATATATATATATATATATATATATATATATATATATATATATATATATATATATATATATATATATATATATATATATATATATATATATATATATATATATATATATATATATATATATATATATATATATATATATATATATATATATATATATATATATATATATATATATATATATATATATATATATATATATATATATATAAACACACACACACACACACACAAGCATAGAATATACATATTCCGCATTCTCGCCACAATTCATCATAACTCATCATATATATCACCATATATATGTATAAACAAATATGGAATAATCACCAAACATATTCCTCATGCACACATCCATAATTCTCATCATTCCATATAAACATACACATATGCATACATTCACACAACATTTATATCCATGTCATGTGACTCAATGCAACTCGATGCAACTCATGCCATGTGGTGCCAACACTTATTATTTTTCGGTTTTTACATTTAAACCGGGTCCGTCCCCTAGACCAATAACAAACAAAAGTCTGTCCTCTAAGCTTTCAAGTCCACCCTTCTAAGTTTGGGACAAGTCACTAGTCTCCACGAAACTAGCAAGCATTGCCTCTTGACAACAAATGATGTGTATGCAATCAACAAAAAATGCACTTAAGACCGTTCTCGCATCTTAATCTCATGCATTATCAAATAATTCATCACACAAGAATTATATCATGATTGCACACACAACATATTTCGTCAAAGTATTCATACTTTCAACATCATCACTACATTCATCAAGTAGTATACAAGAATCAAATAGATTCATTCACAAATACAATCGCATACAATTAATATGCATTCACAACATCGTGCCAAACGGCAACAAACTCTATCACAATCATTCATACACTTTTAAATCAATTTAAACAATGTATATTTGCCAAAAGCCCACATTTCACAATAGATCCCACAATCTAGGATTCATGTCATACGGCTACCCACAGCATAACATATCACAACATACAATTATGCATTCAAAAAGATCGATCATAATCGAGCCAAACAATCAACATTGGATGGAAACACAACAAGAAATAAGAATGTTGTCACGTTCGCTACACCTTATGTTACCTTGTGTTATGTAGAGTGTGTATTAAAGCTATGCATCAAATTTACAACTAAATAACAATAAAACTAATATAGCATACAGGCATTTTCATCCCATAAAATAAGAGCTAGATATAAAGAACATGATATAGAAATGTCATACTAGTATCTTGCCAATGCAAAGCTCTCCTGCGTCCAGTTTGGCGAATCCATCACTGCGCAGATATCTGATTTCTCAAAATCAGCAACCTACAAACAATATCAAGACGTTTACATTAGTTATAGTCCAGTAGGTAACACTCATGAAATTAGGGTAGATAGAGTAATAATACCTTTTGTTGGCAATCAAGACAGTAGTGATACTTATGCCAAAGGCAGTCCATGGAAGGACAGAGAAAACAACTCCAAACATCATTGGCATCAAGCATCCAACCAATGCCGCCAAACTAATCTTCGATCTGCAATTATCATAAAATTAAATATATATAGTCCTTGGCGAACACTCGCTACTAGTTTGCCTAGCGAACAAGCTCGGTAAGACAAACAGAAGCTACTGGAAGGATTCGCTACTGGCTCGCTGGAGCCTCGCCTAGCAAACAACTCGCTACTAGCGAAAAGGATCATTTCCATTTTGCCCAAGTCTGGGGACGTTTGTTGGCAGCTCGCTTAGCGAATACTCGCCACCCTGCTCGCCTAGCGAACGTGCTAGCGAACGTCTGCGTACTCCAAAATCCCAACTGTCTCAAAACCTCAGAAACTCCCGAAATCACCGGATTCAATTCCAACAAGTTCCAGTAGTCTTAGCCTAACATTCCTCGACTAAACTACACCATTAG
Organism: Lathyrus sativus; assembly: GCA_963859935.3. Taxonomy (NCBI): domain Eukaryota; kingdom Viridiplantae; phylum Streptophyta; class Magnoliopsida; order Fabales; family Fabaceae; genus Lathyrus; species Lathyrus sativus. Next base: position 422,268,818 of record OZ012740.1, read on the forward strand.
TTCCAGATTCTAACCGTTAAATCATCGATTCCTACCGACTAAACCATTCCTGACCTAGAATGGGAAAAGATGGAAAACATCCAAACAATCCAAACACACACATACATAATCACACACATTGATAAAATAATAAGATTTCACACCCTTACCCGATTAATCGAACTCTAAAAGTTATTCTTGATGATTCCAAGCTTTTCCTCTATTTTATCCTCTTCTCTCTTCTTCCTTCTTTCTTTCTCTTCTTTTTCCTCTCTCTATTTCTATCCTTTTATTTTCTCTTTTCCACTTATATCTCTTCTATTCTATTTCTCTCCAAACATCTACTAATCCACTTCTCACAAAATATCTCAACTTATCATTTAATCCTTAATGTCTAAAATACCCTTCACTCTATTTTCCCGAAAACTCTCAAAATCGGTAAAATAGCATAATATGCAAACATAACATATTAACACATAAATTTCACAATTAAAATATTAAACACCAAAATAAATCAAAAGACTCGACAAAATTGGGAAATCAAAATCGGGGCGTTACAACTCTCCCCCACTTTAGGAATTTTCGTCCTCGAAAATATTACCTGATGCAAACAACTCTGGATACGACTCTCGCATCCCACTCTCTAATTCCCAAGTCATATTGCCTTCCACTGCGCCTCCCCACGCTACTTTCACAAGTGCAATATCTTTGTCTCTTAGCTTCTTAAATTCACGGTCCAGAATTCTAATCGGTAAAGCTTCAACCATAAGGTTATCTCTCACCTCAACCTCGTCCATAGGAATAACATGTGACGGATCCGGAACATACTTCCGAAGTTGCGAAACATGGAACACATCATGGAGATTAGCAAGCAACGGCGATAAAGCAACCCAATAGGCTACCTCTCCTATCCTCTACAAAATCAGATAAGAACCAATAAAACACGGTGTCAACTTACGTGACTTCAACGCTCTACCAACACCAGTAATTGGAGTAACTTGAAGAAACACGTGATCTCCCTCTTGAAACTCAAGTGATTTCCTCCTCTTATCATGTTGACGACTCTGAGAAATCTTCATCTTCTCTTGAATCATCTTAATCTTATCGGTAGTCTGCTGGAATATCTCGGGTCCAACCACAAAACTCTCTCCAAACTCATACCAACACAATGGCGTCCTACACCGTCTACCATACAATGCCTCAAACGGTGCCATACCAATACTTGAATGAAAACTGTTGTTGTAAGTAAATTCAAGTAGCTATCTCAAGCTCCTCCCTTTTCCAATACACAAGCTCTCAAAAGATCCTCAAGTGATTTAATCGTCCTCTCCGTCTGACCATCGGTCTGCGGATGATAAGCAGAACTCAAACGTAACTTCGTACCCAAAGCACTTTGCAAACTCTCCCAAAATCTCGAAGTAAACCTCGTATCTCTATCTGACACAATGCTAGACGAAATACCATGCAAACTGACAATCCTATCAATGTACAGCTTTTCCAATCTCTCCAACGGGCAATCCATTCGCATAGGAATAAAGTGAGCAAATTTGGTCAATCTATCCACAATAACCCAAATAGCTTCCAAGTCACTCGGCGTTCTAGGTAAACCAAATACAAAATCCATAGATATGCTATCCCATTTCCACTCAGGAATAAACAACGGTTGCATCAAGCCTGACGGTTTCTGATGCTCAATCTTTGACTTCTGACAAGTCAAGCAAGAATACACAAACTCGGCAATATCCTTCTTCATACGAGGCCACCAAAATACTTTCCTCAAATCTTGATACATCTTAGTAGCACCCGATGAATACTCAGCCCACTACGATGCCCTTCTTCAAGAATACTCTTCTTCAGCTCAACAATCTCAAGAATACAAACTCTATCACGACATCTCATGATACCTTTCTCATCAATCTGAAAATCACCACCTTGACCTCGATTGATCATAGTCAACCGATCAACTAAACCCAAATTAGATTTCTGTCCTTCTCGAATCTCGTCAAGAATACCACTAGTAAGCTTTAACATATCAAGCTTAACTTCGTAAGAAGTCTTCTCACACACTAAGCTCAAATCGCGAAATTGCTCAATCATTTCCAACTCTTTTACCATCATCATCGACATATGCAACGATTTCCTACTCAATGCATCAGCTACTACATTTGCTTTACCCGGATGGTAATTTAAACCAAAATCGTAATCCTTCAGAAGTTCCAACCATCTCCTCTGCCTTGCATTCAATTCTTTCTGATCAAAGAGATACTTCAAACTCTTATGATCACTAAATACCTCAAATCTCGAACCAAACAAATAATGCCTCCAAAGCTTCAGCACAAATACAACGGCGGCCAACTCTAAGTCGTGTGTCGGATAATTCCTCTCATGCACTTTGAGTTGCCTCGAAGCATAATCTACAACTTGTTTATTTTGCATCAACACACCTCCTAAACCCATCAAAGAAGCATCACAATACACAATAAATGGTTTCGTCGGATTCGGCAAAATCAAAAT